>JANUYF010000003.1:210040946-210340946 GCA_026167975.1 Phrynosoma blainvillii | reverse complement strand
GTGACTTGCCCCGCCCAAATTGCATGGCAGTTAAGCAATGCCAAACCGGAGTATATCTGGAGTGCGGATGCAGCCTTGGGTGGGAACAGGTTTTACCCAGCCATGTCCTCTAGTCTTTTGCAACCCCAGAAGAAGAGGAAGAAGAGGAGGAGGAGGAGAGGAAGAGGTAGAAAAAGAGGAGGAAGAGGAGGAGGAGGAGAGGAGGAGGAGGAGGAAGAAGAAAAGTAGGAAGAAGTAGCAGAGGAAGAAGAAGAGGAAGTGAAGGAGGCAGAGGAGGATGAGATGAAAAGGAGGAGGAGGAGGAGGAAAAGGAGGAAGAAGAAGAGGAGGAGGAGGAGGAGATGAGGAGGAAGAGGAAGAAGAGTCCTAAGGAAAACCCAGGCGGTTTTTACTTTTCTTTCCAGCCCCCACTTCGGTGTCTCTCTCCCCCCCATTCTCCCCACCAGCTTTCCCATTCACCCAATGCCTCCCCCTCCTTCCCTCCCTCCCTCCCTCCGGCTGGGCTTCCCCTCCATCTGCCGGTGGGAAGCGCTTCTTCCTCCGTTCAAAGCAGAGTTGGCACAGCAGACCCATGGGGCTTTCTTGACAAGATGTACTCAGAGGGGGTTTGCCCTTGCCTTCCCCTGAGGCTGAGAGAGTGTGACTTGCCCAAGGCCACCCAGTGGGTTTCATGGTCCTGGTCTCCAGAGTCTTCTTTTAGGATCTCTTGAACTCAATCCCAGCCCTGGTTTGGGAACGGAGGGGCTAAGGAACTGCTTTGGCGGTGGTTACTGTGTGATAATCTGTATGCTCAGAACGTTACCATCGTGTTCTCAATTGTAAGACCCCTTCCCATATCATTTCATTCCAGGGACTCGATGGGAACGTTCCAGGGACTAGTGTGATAAACTCCAGAGTCGCAAAGGAAGTGACACAAGCAAGATCCCTCAAACGTGGCGAGCATACTTCTACCTGCGCATGTGCAAGGAAACAATTTCTAGTATATTTATGGGTTTTTCTCACTTGTGTATGAAAGTTAAAAACTTTTTTCCCCGCTTTTAGCATGATTCCGGGTTTATTTTAATTACATGTGATGTTCTTTCGCGCAATTACGGTCTATTTTCGCTTTATTTTCGGGATGCTCCATTTCCACTTTATTATCTCTTTAACAACAAAACTGGCCCACGTGTGATAACGTCCATAGTCTTTCAGATAGTCTTGTACCCACTTGATGATGTATCAGTGTCCATCTTGCATGGGTCTAGATAAAATACTAATGCCATCAAATTTCCAGTTGTGATTTTTGGTCAATTTGCAGCCAAAACTGCAAACTGTTGAGGGGAGGGATCATGATATGAGGGGAAGAACTGAATTAGTTGCCTGATCTGTCTCCTACCCATCTCTCCCATGATACTGCATGGCAACAGAACTTGGAAAGTCACTTTTAAGAGAATCAAGTAGAAGTGGAGTAGGATTTTGTTCTGTGTACCACTGCTTGATCACCACAGATTGTCCATGCTGTTCTATTAATTTCTTCTTAAAAGTAATAAATTTCCAAGCTTTATAGGACATGGACATTCCTGTGTATTTCAGCTCTCTTTCATCCAGTTGAACTCTGCATAAACAACTATTTCAAACATGCACAGAGGGAGGAGAGCCAAAAACATAACATGAATAATTTCAGCTCTCCCGCAGTTGATGTGGGATGTAGTTCTAATCATGGCTTCTGCATGGGAGAAAATCTTGAAACAGTTGATAACTAGCCAGGGTTTTAAATAGCATTTAACAACTCAGGGATAAAGTGCAATAGTAATACTAAAACAGTGTCCTCTACCCTGCTCCCTTCCAGAAAAAAAATCAAATCAAATAGCATTTTAAATAAAATTGACAGTAGTCTGAGCATTGGATTGAGACTGAATAGTCCAATGCTCAGGCCACTATCAATCTTACTTAAGTTGCTAGGAGATTTTATTTATTTTTCTGGAAGGGAGCAGGATAGAGGACACTGTTTTAGTACTACTATTGCACTTTAACTGTTATGGCTGCCTCCTATGGAATCCTGGGATTTGTAGTTTAGAAAGGAGCATATAGAATTTTTCAGCCAGAGAGCTCTTTTGCCTGATTCAACTACCTACTCCAGAATTCCACAATTAAAGTGGAATAATAGTGCTATACCACTGTAGTGATATTGTCCAGATTCTGGAAACCAGAATTCAAATCCACAATTGGCCATGGAAACCCACTGGTGACCTTCAACAAGTCAAACTCTCTCAGCCTCAGAGGAAAGCAAAGGCAACACACACTCCCAAACAAATCTTGCCAAGAAAACCCCACGATGCATTCACCTTAGGGTCATCATAAGTCAGAAAAAACTTGAAGGCACATATATGCACACATGACCATTAGCAAGAAAAGTGGGAGAAATAACTAATTTAATGCAAGACAAGAAAAAGAATGGTTTTTATGAGACTATATTTCCAGAAGTGGAGAGGTCCAAAGACAAGATACCTGCTGCCCTGAGCCATTCAAGCCTTTCTACATGACCTTGTGACTTTTGTGTGTGTGGATTTTTTTCTTAATAGATCATTAGTGCCAGGCCACAATGCATGCAATCCAGGCTGACCTTCTGCAAGGGCAGACTGAAAACAGAGACAGGTGGTAGCCTGCTGAAGTTAAAGAGCTGGAGAGTTTGGGGAAGGGGGAAACAGCCTGGTCCAAAAGCAAAGCCAGGTGAGACTAGAAACTCGTGACAAAAAGCCTAGCAATAATTCAGGTCAAGGATTTCAGGACACTAGATGCTTCATTTTTGACTTGAATATGAGCATGCTGCTCTAAAAAACAGCAGTACATTGGAAAGGGAAAAAAGGAAAGACATGAAAGCAAAAGGGAAACAGCAGACTATGCAAGCTCAGCCAGAAACATGCTTGCTCAGTCTAGAGCATTTCTAAAGCAAAAAAGAAGGAAATAAGGGCCTGGTAGCAAATTTGACATTTCTCCAAGTTTGAAAAAGTTACCTTTTGGATTACAGTTTTTAGAATCCTCCAGGCAGTATGGCCACTGTCTCAAGGATGTAGCATTTAGAGGATTGACATTTCACTGCTTGGACTTTTTTCCCTCCATGATTTATCTGTGTAATGCACATAAGACTTTTATTTCATTGTGCCTGTGGTCTCAGCCCCACATGCAGAGCCAATGTGGGGATGATGATGGAATAACTACTTGAATGCATCTTTGCTTGCCAACTTGAAGACTCTCCAAGCCAGTACCAGGGACAGATGAAACTGGCATGGGAAATTGTAATTATATTGCTGTCTCTGAGGCACAGGGTCTGCTTCCTTCAAAGCATCATGAGACTTGTCCACATCGTGTTGAACTAAAATTGGAGGAGGCATGGGTTCATATCTCCACTCAGCCATGAAGCTTGTTTGGTGGTCTTGGGTTCCTTACTGTCTCACCCAGCCTAACCTTCTTCACAAGCTGATGGTAAAATGTTAATGGGGGAGAGAACAATGTATGGTATCCTGAGTGTTTTGGAGGTGAGAGTAGGGTGTTAAATTAAATAATTAATTAGCCAGTAAATTCTCTTATGGGGGGTTGCAGACTGCCAGAAATAGTGCAAATTGGGTCCACTTTAAGGGTTCGGGTTAGTGCTAGGGAATCATGGGAATTGTTGTTGTTTTTTCTGAGACATTGAGCCTTCTCTGTCAGAGAGCTCTGGTGCCACAATAAAATACAGTTCCCATGATTCCCTAACCCTAACTATGGGGGGCTGCAGACTGCCAGAAATAGTGTGAATTCAGTCCACTTTTAGGGTTAGGGTTAGTGCTAGGGAATCATGGGAACTGTTATTTTTCTGAGACATTGAGCCTTCTCTGTCAGACAACTCTGATGCCACAATAAAATACAGTTCCCATGGTTCCCTAACTCTAACCCTAACCCTAAAAGTGGACTGAATTCACACTATTTCTGGCAGTCTGCAACCCCCCTAAATCTATCATCCCTATCTCTATCAGCAATTTATAACCATGTTTTTGCACAGAAACATCAGAGTCCACTTTGAGGCTCATTTAACTCCCAACGCTGGTGTTATTTTCCCTTCCTAAAATGATACCCTTTACAACAGGGGTAGGCAACCTTTTTGAGCAGGGGGCCAGGTTGCTGTCCCTCATACAATTGGTGGGCCGAAGCACGAAATATATATATATATAAAAAATAAAAAAATAAAAAAATATGCATGCACACTCTCTTAGCCCCAGAAAAGCCATGGCAAAACCCCTGTGAAGATTTTGCCAAGAAAACCCCAAGAACAAGTAATAACAACAATAATCAATACCATCATGGCGGGCGGCGGCGGCGGTGGCAGGACCGGCCTGGGGCCAGTCCAAAGGCCTTGGGGGGCCGCATCCGGCCCCCGGGCCTTAGGTTGCCTACCCCTGCTTTACAAAATCTCTTACCATAACTGTTAGGACTCCCATACTAAGCAAATCCTGGGGGGAAAAAGCTCCTTTATGAGATGGGGGTGTGGAAATCCATGGAAGACAGCCAATAATTCTCAAAATAGGCCTTTTTGTTTTATTAGTTTACAGGACATTGTGTTTTCAAGTATCCCCCATCATGAATATTTACACATATATAATTAAGAGTGTTCAGCAGGCATCATAAATACTATTATTTCAGTCATATGCTCTACAATCATCATGACAGGTTTGTTTATGCATCATTTGAACCATGTAAGTGGGTGACATTAGCATGTATCCTCACCGGCAATAATAATCAGTGATGTATCCAATTTAGTTTTTTTCCAGGAAAGGCGCTTTTAAAAGTGATAGCAGGTAATTGTAATGCAAATGGATTATCCTTATTGTTGGTCAACATGTAAATTAATTTTGTTCTTTACAGAGCCAGATGGTCAATTGTGAAGTACCAGCATGGGCAAATTTAATAAGCATTCTCACAGCAGAACACAATGTTTCATCTTTAACTTCTCTAGTTTCTCCTTCCAGCTCTCCTTTAGTTTCTCAGTCCAGCTGCTGAAGTTCTCCTCTGACAACAAGATCTGCTGCCATGCTCTTTGCCCAAGAAAGCTAACCAGTCAATCAAGTGAGAGTAATGAAAGAGGCAAAACAAACCAACAACTAAGATGTTGGTGCCATTGTGCTTTTCCTCGCATTCTTTTGAGACACATGTGTCTGCATGCATCCTATGTTGTTCCTGTTAAACTACAAACCTAACCACACTTATCAGAGCTCCCACTGAACACAGTGAAGCTCACTCCCAAGTAAACTTACAGAGGCATAAGGAGTAAGCTAGTATGGTAGTGGTTTGAGGAATCAGGAGATCTGGGTTTGATTTCCCCCTTGGCCATGGAAACTCACTGGATGACCTTGAGCAAGACACATTCTTTCAGCCCCAGAAAGCCATGTGATAGGATCACTATAAATTGGAAATGACTTCAAACAAGCTCTTTTTAATTCAATA
This sequence comes from Phrynosoma blainvillii, assembly GCA_026167975.1. NCBI lineage: Eukaryota > Metazoa > Chordata > Lepidosauria > Squamata > Phrynosomatidae > Phrynosoma > Phrynosoma blainvillii. The sequence continues at coordinate 210,335,489 of JANUYF010000003.1, read as the reverse complement.
GGATTGAGCCATCTGAAGTGCGCTGTCACTGTCACCAATTATGTGAATGTGATGGCCACTATTCCACCAATTCTTCACTGCAAGATTCAAAAAACTGTGGACCCTCTTAAGTGTCTCCTGCACTATAAATCTCTTTTGATGCCAGCCCTCTGGGTTTCAAATTTTCTCCCCAGCTTGGCACCAACTATTCTTTGACAGTGACACACCCACTATCTAATCTAAAAGACTTTTCTCAATGTTGGTAGAGTTTTAAATGTGTTTCTGAAATCACTTCAGAGAACTGCTTCTTGAAACAAAATAATATTTTTTTTTACAAGTCAGACTGAATACAGTATTTCTTTTAGTGGATGTTGTTCACAATAGATATGGTTGCTTCTGCCAACCTAGCAATTCAAAAGCATACAAATGCAAGTAGATAAATAGTTACCACATCATTGTGAAGGTAAACAGCATTCTGTACAATCATGCTGGCCACATGATCACAGAGTAGTCTCTGACAACACTGGCTCTTCGGCTTAGTGACAGAGATGAGCACCACTCCCAATAATAATAATAATAATAATAATAATAATAATTTTTATTTATAACCCGCCCCTCTGCGTGGCAATCGGGGCGGGGTACAACAAGATTAAAAAACAAAACACAGTTAAAAATCATTCCCCCGTCCCATAATCCCACCCTCCCATCCCCTTAAAATAGGATTAAATTGCATTCAAATTAAAAATGCCACATAGTTAAGAAATAATAAAAAAGTAAACATACACATACACAGAATCAGTGGAGCAATTCTAAAAACTCATCTCCCAGCTAAATGCTATTCCGGGAAGGCCTGTCGAAAGAGATCCGTCTTTACTGCTTTCTTGAAAGCAGCAAGAGTAGTAATAAGACGGATCTCATCCGGCAGGCCATTCCAGAGTCTGGGAGCGGTTACGGAGAAGGCCCTCTGGGAGGTCTGAGACAGCCTAGTTCTTATTGGCTGTAACAGATTCCTCCCAGAGGACCGCAGGGCGCGGGGGGGATCATACGGGGAGAGGCGGTCCCTAAGATAGGATGGACCCAAGCCATGTAGGGCCTTAAAGGTCAAAACCAACACCTTGTACTGCGCCCGGAAACTAATCGGCAGCCAGTGGAGGGATTTAAGCACCGGTGTTATGTGCTCCCTCCTAGATGTTCCGGTAATTAGTCTGGCTGCCATGTTTTGTACTAATTGAAGTTTCTGGGTTAGGCACAAGGGTAGCCCCATGTAGAGAGCATTGCAGTAATCCAAACGTGAGGTTACCAGGGCGTGTACTACAGTTTCCAGATCCCTCATATCCAGATAAGGGCGCAGTTGGCGTATCAGCCGAAGCTGATAACAGGCGCTCCTGACCACCGCATTCACCTGACTAGTCATGTGAAGCGATGAATCTAAGAGCACCCCCAGACTGCGAACACAGTCCTTAGGGGAGAGTGTGACTCCATCCAGGACTGGAGACTGTATTCCCAGATCTGGCTTCGGGCCTGTGACTGTGAGTACCTCCGTTTTGTCTGGATTCAACTTCAACCTGTTTTCCCTCATCCAACCCATTACCGCTCTAAGACAGTCATTAAGAGGTGAGACGCCATCTGAAGTCTGAGACGATGATCTGGACATGGAGAGGTATATCTGGGTGTCGTCAACGTACTGAAGACACCGAGCTCCATGCCTCCGAATGATCTCCCCCAGCGGTTTCATGTAAATATTAAATAACATCGGGGACAGGATGGCGCCCTGAGGAACACCACAATTAAGCTCGATTTTAGATGAGCAACTGTCCCCGAGCCTCACCCTCTGAGATCTGCCCAAGAGGAAGGAATGGAACCATTGCAAAGCAGTGCCTCCAGTTCCTAACTCTCTCAGGCGATCTAAGAGGATGGCATGATCTATGGTGTCAAAGGCTGCTGAGAGATCCAAGAGCACCAACAGGGTCACACTACCCCTGTCGATACTCAGGCAGAGGTCATCGGTCAGAGCAACCATGGCAGTCTCAACCCCAAATCCTGTCCTGAAGCCAGTTTGAAATGGGTCAAGATAATCGGTTTCATCCAAGACTGCTTGGAGTTGGGAAGCAACTGCCCTCTCGATGACCTTGCTCAAAAACGGGAGCAAGGAGACTGGTCTATAGTTGTTTCTATCCAGGGGATCCAGGGAAGGCTTCTTCAGGAGCGGCCTAACCGCCGCCTCCTTTAAACAAGATGGTACCTTGCCTTCCCTGAATGACGCGTTGATTGTGTCCCAAAGGAACACCCTCAACGCATCCCCCCCCGGACGACCAGCCAAGATGGACAGGGATCGAGGGGGCAAGAGCTCTATGGTCTGACAGTCTTGTCAATGGGGAATACTTTTACCTTTATAGATTCTTTATTAGTTTCATAGTTTAACAATTTCTTTAGCTTGGTTTTGTAATTGTTTCTCTATAGCTTTATACACTAATCCCTCCTGATTTGCAGGGATCCATTCTGGACCACCATCCCCACGAATCAGAAAAAACTGCAACTATTCAAGTCCCCCATTGATTATAATGGCCATGCACTCCTGCACACATGCCATTTGGTCCCTTCTGGCTTGCTGTCCATGAAGGATCAAAACCGCAGACAGTAAGTCCACAAATGGGGAGGGACAAGTGTATATGGGGGGTTGCAGACTGCCAGAAATAGTGCAAATTGAGTCGACTTTTAGGGTTAGGGTTAGGGTTAGGGAATCATGGGAACTGTATTTTATTGTGGCACCAGAGCTCTCTGACAGAGAAGGCACAATGTCTCAGAAAAAAAAAAACAATTCCCATGATTCCCTAGCACTAACCCTAACCCTTAAAGTGGACTCAATTTGCACTATTTCTGGCAGTCTGCAACCCCCCTATGTTTCCTTACAGACTAAGTTCACACAGAACTTTTATTAAACTTTTGCATCTTATAACTTCTGGTTACCTGTGATTCTACTAATCATCAAACACTATGTCTCCCTACACTACAACAATATAATTAAGGACACTCTTTGTCCTTTTTAAGGGTACCTAATAACCCTTTTTAACTGTTCCTCACAGAAACCTAACCTAGCCTCAATGGCTCTTCGCCCCTCAGGGCACACTAAAAAACTTTCAAACCTACTCCTCCCTCTTATATACTCACTCCTGGGAGCAACCCCCAACTTTTTCTGCCTTCACTCCCACTGGTTAGTGCCAAGGTCCTAATCTGCCTGTTGTCTCCACAATTGCACAATTTGAATCTTCTTGCCTTCAGTCTATCAACTAGACCAGCTTGTTTGGGACTACAGGTGCTAGAATTCATGACAATTGACCATGCTGACTGAGGCCTGTGGAAACTGAAGTATCTAGAGACCTATGTTTGGGATAATAGACTGAGAACCAGAGGAATTATGGTCTGAAGCAGGGAAATAATAAAAAAAGAATGCAGATAGACACTTTTAATAAACAAAAAGAAAGAGGAAAAAACATGGATGACAGAAAAAACACTACAAATAATAAAGAAGAATAGAGAAGAAAAACAAAAGAGAGATAGGAACAAACTAAGAATTATGAATGCAACAGTACAATGGCTTGTGAGGAAAGTTAAAGAAAATTACTACAATGGCCAATGCAGAAAAATAGAAAACAACAAAAAGGGAAGACCAAGAGACCTATTTCACAAGATCAGGGAAGTCAAAGGAAAATGCAAACCAAGGACTGGGATGATCTATGACAATAAAAATAACATAATTCAAGACCAAGAAAGAATAAAAAGATGTTGGATGCAATACACAGAAGAATTATACAAAAGTGATGACAAAATGAAGGACACATGGAATGAAGAGCTATATGAAGATGAACCCCAAATTCTAAAATGTGAGGTGGAAACTGCAATAAGAGAAATAGTGAAAAACAAATCACCAGGAACAGATGATAATCCAGCTAAACTCCTGCAATTCACATTGACAGAATCAACTCTAGTGTTAACCAACATATGTCAACAGATATGGAAAACAAAATGATGGCGAACAGATTGGAAGAGATCAATATACATCCTCATCCACAAAAAAGGAGACACAAGAGATTTCAGCAACTATAGGACCACAGCACTGATTTTCCACGTCAGCAACATCATGCTCAAAATTCTGCAACATTGACTCCAACCATACATGGAAAGAGAGATCCCAGAGGTCCGAGCAGGGTTTAGGAAAAGAAGAGGCACCAGGGATCACATTGCAAACATACGATGCATAATGGAGTGCACTAGGGAATTCCAAAAGAAAATCAGCATGTGCTTTATAGACTATAGCAAAGCCTTTGAATGCATAACCATGAAAGGCTATGGAACACCCTTAAAGACATAGGAGTGCCAACACATCTGATAGTCCTGATGAGGAATCTGTACTCAGGACAAGAGGCTACTGTCAGAATAGAACACAGAGAAACAGAATGATTCCCAATTGGCAAAGGGTTCAGACAAGGCTGCATCCTTTCACCCTATCTTCTCAACTTGTATGCAGAACATATTATAACTGGCTTGGACTCAGAAGAAAGGGGAGTGAAAATAGGAAGAAGGAGTATCAGCAATCTAAGATATGCAGATGACACCATAATACTAGCAGAAAATCTCACAGACCTGGAACACCTACTAAAGAAGATCAAAGAAGAAAGTAAAAATAATGACCACTGAGGACCTTCACAAGTTCAACCTAGACAATGAAGAAATAAAAATAGTAAAAGAATTCTCATACCTGGGATCAAACATTGATAGAAATGGAGACTGCAGTCAGGAAATCAGGAGAAGACTAAGGGCCTTTGCAGACTGCCAGAAATAGTGCACATTAAATTGAGGCACTGCCCTGGCTCAGTGCTAGGGAATCATGGGAACTGTAATTTATTGTGGCACCAGAGCTCTCTGACAGAGAAGGATCAATGTCTCAGAAAAAAAAATACAATTCCCATGACTCCCTAGCACTGAGCCAGGGCAGTGCCTCAATTTAATTTGCACTATTTCTGGCAGTCTGCAAAGGCCCTAAGAATAGGGAGGGTGGCTATAAAAAAAAGTAGAAAAGATTCTAAAATGCAAAGATACACAATTCAGCACAAAAGTTAGAATCATACAAGCCATTGTATTCCCTATAACCACATATGAATGTGAGAGCTGGACAGTTAAGAAAGATGATAGGAAGAAAATCAATGCATTTGAGATGTGGTGCTGGAGAAGAGTGCTGAGGATCCCATGAACAGCCAAAAGGACAAACAAGTGGGTCATAGAGCAGATCAAACTGGAAACCTCCCTGGAAGCCAAGATGACCAAACTGAGGCTGTCATACTTTGGACACATCATGAGAAGGCAGGATTCTTTGGAAAAAAACATTAATGCTGGCAAAGGTGGAGGGAAGTAGGAAGAGAGGAAGGCCACATGCTAGATGGATGGACTCTATTAAGGAGGTCATAGGTATTAAGGGGTTGCAGGAATTAAGCAGAGTAGTGGAGATGTCTCATCCATAGGGTTGCCATGAGTCGAGATCAATTCAAGGGCAGTTAACAGCAAAAAAACAACAAATGTTTGGGAACCATTGCACTCCACTATATTGATGTTAACAGTAGCTAATAAGAGTCTTTCTCTCCATCTTGACCATGAAAATCTATGTTTTGTCACCAAATTGTTTTTCCTGTGTGCACTTGTAACATATCTCCTATCTTGTCTTGGGTAATGGCAGCTACAGGATTAATGCAACAGAAGAACAATGTCTGTGCCCAAACAAATGTGTATGTACACGACCTAAAACAAATACAAACCTTTTAAAAATTAGGTCCAATTTCAAATCTCTTTGCACACCTCTTTCTTTCTTTCTTCTTTCTTTTTAACCCAAAGATCTATTACGGAACCTAGACTATTCACAGATGAGGACAAAGGAGCCCCAGGACTTTATCACAATAGGCTCATAAGTGCCCCAATAGCATTTGTATAGGAAACACAAACATACCAGGTTGGTGATAGCTCTTCAAAAGTGTGATGGTGCTATTTCTGTCCCAGGCTCTACCTTCTGCACTCCAGCCTCCATAGCCCTACCTCCCCACCCTATGCCCTTCCCCGCATGCCATTTTTAGTGCAATTGGCAAACTATTTTTTTTATTAATTTTTTAAAACAAGTTTATACATAAAAAAAGTTTGTAAATTCAGCCATTTTTGTTAGTTCAAAAACTATACAATTCTTAACATAATGAAGAACAGCGTAATATATACCATCAATGTACTCCACAAATACTGTACATATTATCTTCTATATTTGAATACTCTTGTGTTTCCCCATTAATTCTATTAATGTAGCACAGAGCTTACAACCAAAAACTTCCTTACATTGCTTAATGGTTCTGAGAACATTAAAAAAAATTGATTTTTGTGCCACTCTTTATCTAAAAGTATTTCCATTTATCTAAATTTCTTCTTATATAAACATTGCTATATGCTGAAATGTTTACTTTCCACTAATTGTAAACTCATGCTTTTTGTATTAAAAATTATATAATTGAAATCTCTTGTACAATCTCTTTAATTTCATTTTCTTTGTCTCTGATTTCCACAGTTCTGTAATCATTCCTTGTTTGACTACTGCATTTTCGTTAAAGTTATATTTTGCTTTTTTGTTTATTTATTTTATGATTTCCCTTACTCTTTCCAAAGACTCTCTATTTGTGCCCATTCATTCTTTACTTTGTTTATTTGTTTATTTTTAATTAGAAATGTTAGAATATTGAGTTCTCTCATATCAGCGATCTTTATTTTTCATTCTGCCAATAAAGGGACTTGTTCTTATTTCCATTTTTTTTGCTATCACTAACCTGGCCGCCCTCACTAAATATAGCATAATTCTCCAGAACTTGCTTTCATCTTTCTTTTGTAATATTGATGTTATATTGAGTAAGTATAGTTCTGGCACTAAAGGAAATTGTATATGTAGCTTATCCTGTGTTGTCATATGAATTTTAGCCCAAAATTTCCTAATTAGCAGGCAGGACCACCACATATGATATAATGTCCCAGCTTCTTTGTGACAGCAATTGGCAAACTATTAAGTAAAAAATAATGAAAAGAAAAGAATATTTAAATGAAAAAGAAAAACAGCAGATTATTTGACTGAACCAGATGTTGTAATGGAACACCTACAGTATTTTGATATATCACAGTTGGATGAGCTTTGAAATACCGAGGGTGCATATTATTTGTTAATCATACATCAGTTGTTCTCAAACAGTGAGGCAGGACTCCCAAGGAGGTGCAAGAGTTGCTCAAGGGATGTGTGAGGCTTAAAGACTGTGATCCCTCCTCCTCCTCCTCCTCCCAAATACTGTTATGGGTAAAATTTACACATGTGTTAGTTGAATATTGAATTTATTTAAACAAAACTAGTCTAATCTGAATGATGTTATTTTCTCGTCAAATGTTAAAATATTATACATGAATGTGTAAATGAAAACATGCACCCAAAATAAAATATTTTTATTCATATACTACCTCAAGAGGTCAGACGTGTGACATTGGCATGTAGATGTAAAGGGGGTGTGTGGGGGGGGGGGGGTTCCCCAAGGGTTAAAAGTCTGAGAACCACTGCCATAGATCAAATTTTTTGTCATGGGTCCTCCCTGGAAAATCTGTAAATTATGAATTTTCAAATGTAACAGTTACATATGGAATCATAGTGTAAGGCCTTTATGGTGTCTGTACATGCTATCATATTGCAGATAGAATCATGTCAAGCTTTTCAGAAACATTTATGCTTTTATGTTGCACTAAATGGAGATTGGTTCTTAAACTGAATGGGAATCATCAGCCTACATCTTCTGAACATATGGGATATTCTCCTTGCATGACTTGTTTCCATCTGCATATGAAACAGTAGTTCAGATTCAAACTCAGATGACATATGGAATAGATGCTCTTTCTTGGCAACCTAAATAAGTGTTTCATTACTTACAACATGCATCCTTTTTTAAAAAAAATGGAATATATTCTGTTTTGTATACCAACCAAAACAACTACCACTAGAGAATATAATTTAAGTTTATTCATGGTCAGTATTCATTGCAAAAACATAAATATATCTAGACATTATCTACGTACAATTAGTGTGATTACTCCCAGACTGGGTTAAGGACATAAATATAAATTAAGATGGAAAGATATATAATAAAAAACTGTACCTCTTTAATGGTTTGGATCCTTGTGGGGCTTTTTTAAGGAAAAGGAGGTCTGGCAATGTGGAATGATAAAACAATGTGGGGAGAGTATGCTTAACCTGCTTCTGTTCCCAATTACCCCAGCTACAGAAAGAGAGAGAGAGAATTCCAAATATTCTTCCTCAGCAACAATGTTCTGTTCTGTGTGTGATATGAAGGGAGCTCCTACCTACACTCTATAAGTATATAAGGCATTCTCTCAATTCCTACCCTTCCTTCTTTAAAGAAATAATCAACAAAGAAAATGAAGAAATTATCTGTCCCCCTGTCCCTCCTCTCAGGATTCTGTCTGCAAAACCAAATATGTTTGGTTGTTGTCCTTCAGCAAATAGAGGGGCACCTTCTCTTCAAGGAAGGAACTGAGAACCAGCAGAGGTTCATGGTGGAGCAATGGGAAAGACTCCAGCCCTAGACTGCAGTGGGCATTCCACATTGCTGGACTTAGGGCCACAGGACTCCCGTGAAAGTGAAAAAATATCACACTTTTTTTTTTTAATTGAGAAAACACGTCTCTAGGAATCTCTATGTACTCCAGCACAACTCTATGGTCAACATCTTCTGGAAATTGCCACTAGAATCATGCTAGAGGACCTACAAATACCTGGAGAAATGTTTCTTTAGGAATCTCTAGGAGTCTTACCATATTAAAAGCAAAGCAAAGCAAAGCAGCTTCATTTATATACCGCTTCATACTGCACTATGGGATGTCTAAGCGGTTTGCAACTGTAAGCTCATTGCCCCCAACAGTTGGGTACTCATTTTAGCGACCTCGGAAAGATGCAGGCCTGAGTCCAGCCTGACCCCTGGCTAGTATTGAACTCGCAACCTTGTAGTCTATGAGTGAGTGGCTGCAGTACAGGCATTGAACCACTGTGCCACCAGGGCTCCTATTACAAAAGTAAGACAAGAGGCAGCAAGATTGAAACATCTATCTGATTCCACCCACCACCGCCACCACCACCATGACGTCATAGTACTTCCATTCTCCCTCCGAGGGAGAAGTTCATATAAACGTGGCTGTTACCAAACAGATTTTTCCAGTTGAACAAAACATATGCTTTTATGGTCATCTCCCTCAGGAACAGAAGATACATGCTTCAAGGCCATACAAAGTGATAACAGAAAGCCGCTTCTATCTTGCTGCCTCTCATCTTAGTTTTGTAATGTGATAAGGTTCAATGTCCTTCAGCATGACTCTATAGTCAATTTCTGTCACAATCATGTTGGAGAATCTAGAGATTCATAGGACCTTATCACATGCTGGCCACGAAGCGAAAAATAACCGAAATTAGAATAAATTCAGTTCTATACCGAAATGAACTGAAAGAGCTCCTGCAATATGTAAATGCCTACCACACGCAATTACCGCCATAGCGCATTTATCACGCTTCCCGGGACACGCATCCTGGAAACGTATTCTCCGTGCACACACAAGTTAGAAAATCCCATAAATTACAAAGAGAGGACCATGTTTACCCGTCCCATTTGTTGCCCAATCCAAACAGGAAGGACACGTCATAAGATGCTTCCTCACAGATCCATGGGAAGTAGCGCGGGGAACCATGGGTCAGGGCGGGGAAATGCTTCACAATACGTATTGCGCGATCATATGTATTTCGCCTGCGCGGCCATTGCGCAATGATTCTGAAAGCTTGGTTGTACTTCCCCGAAAAACCGAATGTCAAAAGATCTCAATTCGTTACGGATTAGCTCTGGGTTCTGCCGAGTTTCGGTGCAACGTCGTGTGTAAACACGGGGAAATAATATGCATTAGCTACGGATATGCTTGGGATTAGGTCTGCTTTAGACCCCGTGTGATAAGGTCCATAGAGAGAACATATTCAATCTGTGAATTGTCAAATCGCAAGAGTCAAAGCCACAAATGCCAAGAGGCAACTGTATTCTTCTTGGTTCCCCCTCTCTCCACAGGAAATGATGAGAAGCAGAGAAGAAGGGGGAATTCTCAGAAAGAGTCTGCTCCACCACTTCCTTCAGTGGGAAGATCCCATAAGCAGAGTTTAACACCTAGGTATTTGGGGTCTGCTCTGCCTAAGTCCTGTAATGAGGGGCTAGGGGATTGACTTGCATATCTAGCTGAAATCTCTTGCAGACCAAAGACTACAGCATTCATCTTATTTGCATCAGCACTAATTATTTCTGATAAACATGCCAGGTACTTCAACATAACATGTAATTTTAAAGCAATGAGCACCTTTCCTGATCCATCTATGACCCTGGCACAACTTCCACACCTATATATTGAATAGGATATGCATGGATTTTGCCTCTAGTGAACATAGATGGAAAATTTCATAGCATTTGAATTCTTTTGTCATCTCCCTCCAAAAAACACAGCTGCTATTGTTTATTAGAAGCAATCTGGCAATCTTTGAACCCTATGCATACCCTCTATACTTATAGATTATAATACAGATTAGTTTATAACAATTGGTTAACTTTGTCTCTTGGTAATTTAGCTTAATTCATACAATATACTTTACAATTGTTTTCATGTAGCCAGCTGATCCATTCTTCTCAGTCAAGGGGTAATTACTTCCAAGTGCCTATTAAACAAACATTGAAAATTGCTATTATATGTTGCCTTTGCACAGGTTTTTTTTTAATTTATTTGATTGATTGATTTTCAATGTGTTGTGCAAAGGGTTGCCTATTTCATTACTCAGTTCAGATCTGCAATTCTGATGTGTCTAAGTTAATTTGAGAATGAAATCACATTATATTTTTATATTAGCTAGTAGCTGGAGATTCAGTTTCAATTCAGTATACAGGATAACATTTTGAGCACAATGAATCAAAAGGGATGCACTTTTAACTTCAGTCCTTGACACACTTATTTTTATTTGAATAAGTCCCATTAGATTCTATGAGGCTTAGCTCCAAGGATCAGGCTATCTGTTTCATTCATCAAAGTGGAAGATTTAAGCATATGGGGCTTATCAGAGTATGTGTATAGCTGGACTGAACCCTTGTTATTTTCAAAGCAGAGACAGTCTTTCCTGGGCGTGAGAATGACCAAAGGCCCACAAATTATAGCAGTAGCACTTACATTTCTATACCACTTTATAGTGCTAAACACTCTCTGTGCCATTTACAATGTCATAGAATCATAGAATCATAGAATCATAGAGTTGGAAGAGACCACAAGGGCCATCCAGTCCAACCCCCTGCCATGCAGGAACTCCCAATCAAAGCATCCCCGACAGATGGCCATCCAGCCGCTGCTTAAAGACCTCCAAGGAAGGAGACTCCACTACTCTCCGAGGGAGTGTGTTCCACTGTCGAACCGCCCTTACTGTCAGGAAGTTCCTCCTAATGTTGAGGTGGAATCTCTTTTCTTGCAGCTTGCATCCATTGTTTCGGGTCCTAGTCTCTGGAGCAGCAGAAAACAAGCTTGTTCCCTCCTCGATATGACATCCCTTCAAATATTTAAACACGGCTATCATATCACCTCTCAGCCTTCTCTTCTCCAGGCTAAACATCCCCAGCTCCCTAAGTCGTTCCTCATAGGGCTTGGTTTCCAGACCCTTCACCATTTTAGTTGCCCTCCTTTGGACACGCTCCAATTTCTCCACATCCTTTTTGAATTGTGGTGCCCAGAACTGGACACAGTATTCCAGGTGAGGCCGGACCAAAGCAGAATATAGTGGCACTATTACTTCTCTTGATCTAGACACTATACTTCTACTGATGCAGCCTAAAATTGCATTGGCCTTTTTAGCTGCTGCATCGCACTGTTGACTCATGTTCAACTTGTGGTCCACCTGGATTCCTGTTAGCCAATTGCCCCCAACAAGCTGGGTACTCATTTTATTTTGCTGAGGAGCATAAAATCAGTAATTTGTGGGACTCATAAGATGTCTCAGGAGGTATGTTGTCTCCCTGGGGCAAAGATCCATGATGTGACAGAGATGCTGACAAGACTTGTCAAGCCTACTGACCATTATCACTTCCTTTTGGTCCACGTGGGAAACAATGATACTGCAAGGCACAACCTTCAGAATATCAGAAGGGATTATGAGGCTCTGGGTAGGAAGCTGAAAGAGCTGGATGCACAGGTTGTCATCTCATCTCTTCTCCAGTTGAAGGACATGGTCCAGGAAGGGAGAGGAAAATATCAGGTATAAAGAACTGGCTCCACAGATGGTGCTGCCAAGAATGATTTGGATTCTTGATCTGAGGTTTTTGCTAATAGTCTCAAAAATTTGATCAGGAGGGCTTTAAGCTGAGTTATGTGATGGGTATATCTTGGAAGGCAGAAGTACATCATGGATTGGAGGTAATAGTCAAACTGTTATAGAGGGAACAAAACAAATAGTGCAGGGACCCAACAATGGGAGGGAGAAAACTTTACACAGGCAGCTAGTAGGGAGAACCCATGGTCTTCAATGTCTCTACATGAGACTTGCACAACCTGGAAGTAGGTAGGGGCCGAAATTAAGATTGGCTAAAGTTGTTCGGGCCACAAATAGGTTTTTAATGTTTTTTAGTGGCTCACTTCCCAAGTAAAGGTATAATTAATTAATTAATTATAAAGTAAAGGTATAATTATAAGGTATAATTTTTATGTGATACCAGTGTTGTGTAGTGGTTTGAGTGCTGAACCATGACTCTGGAGACCAGGGCTTGATTCCCAGCTCGGTTATGAAACCCACTGGGTGACCTTGGCCAACTCACACTCTCTCATTCAAGAAAAAATGGAGAACACGACCTCCATGTTTTGGTATAAGCCAAAAACAGGCAGGCGGGGCCTCCCCACATATTTTCCACACACACACATACAACTTCTCAAGTTACACACACACACACACATACCCAATTTAGACACACACACCATACACATCTATCTCACACACAGATCTCTCCACACACACACACACCTCTTGTATTGTGAGGGTGGCCACCATTCCCCCGGGGCCCAGCCAGGCCTCCCTGCCTTCACTGGTGCCAAAAGGACTCACCCCCACCTCCATGCCCAGCATGCCTATACAATTGTGTAAAGCTGTGCTGAGCAAAGAGGGAGGGAGAGTCCCAGGGCAACCCTTCCTCCCTGCTCAGCAAGCCTTACTTGTGAGTAAATCCTTGCTGGGCAGGGAGGAAAGGGTCCCATGACACTCTCCCTCTCTGCAAGGTATGGCTTTACTCATGGAGTAAATCCTTGCCAGGCAGAAAGAAAAGGGTCCCCTGGGTTGGTTTTTCTTTGGAGATATTATTATTGTAAGCCGCTTGGATTGTCTGGCAATAAGCGGGATACAAATAAACTTTATTATTATTATTATTATTATTACAATTCCATCCATATATCTAAATAAACATATTAATGACATACATACGAAAACTATAGAAAACACCGTTTGTTTGTAAATAAAGGAAAAAATCTTCTCCCAGGGAAAAAGTGCTGAAGTATGTAAAATCCAAACTAGGAGGAGAGGCGGAGTGGTGATGTGTTAAACCTGTATGTAAAATCCTATAAAAGGTTGGTCCTTTGGACATTCTTGGATTAGTATTTTTGGAAAGTTATTTCCTGTTGAGCCCACAAGTGTAATTTGGTGGGGGGGGGGTAGAATAAACTCTCTTTCCTTCAGTCCGTGGTGTCTCTCTGTCCCATTTTTCTGCTACACTAGTAGGCCTCAAGTTGAACATGAGACAACAGTGTGATACATCAGGTAAAAAGGCCAATGTGATTCTAGGTTGCATCAATAGAAGTATAGTGCCCAGATCATGGGAAGTAATTATGCCACTCTATTCTGCTTTGGTCAGGGCTCACCTGGAATACTGTATCCATTTCTGGGCACCACAATTCAAAAAGGATGTTGACACATTAAAGCAGGGGTAGGCAACCTGTTCCCTTTAAGGGCTGAGGGACTTCAGCTCCCAGAAGCCTCAGCCATGTTGGCCAATAGTCCCATGTTGGCCAATAGCTCCTGGGATTCTGGGAGCTGAAGTTCCTTGGCCCTTAAAGGGGAAAGGTTGCCTACTCTTGCATTAAAGCATGTCCAGAGGAGGGAAACCAAAATGGTGAAGGGTCTGGAAACCATACATTATGAGGAAAGACTTAGGGAGCTGGGTAAGTTTAGCCTGGAAAAGAGACAGTTAAGAGGTGATATGATAGCCCTGTTTAAGTACTTGAAGGAGTTTCACATTGAGGATGGAGGAAGCTTGTTTTCTGCTGCTCCAGAGACTAGAACAGGGGTAGGCAACCTTTCCCCTTTAAGGGCCGAGGGACTTCGGCTCCCAGAATCCCAGGAGCTATTGGCCAACATGGGACTATTGGCCAACATGGCTGAGGCTTCTGGGAGATGAAGTCCTTCGGCCCTTAAAGGGGAAAGGTTGCCTACCCCTGGACTAGAACATGGAACAATGGATGCATGCTACAGGATAAGAGATTCCAGCTCAACATTAGGAGTAACTTCTTGACAGTGGGAGCTGTTCAACAGTGGAACACACTCCCTCAGAGTGACAGGGCTTACCTGAGCCAGCTTACAACTTAGAACGGGCAGCACCCTTATATTAGCAGAAGGATTTAGCCACCGAAATCGCTGCCCAGGTCTATCCCCAATTGCAAGGGCACTCAGTGCACCTCTTTTCAAAGCCAGGAGTTTTACGGCTTAAGGAAATGGCCACTGGAGCAGTCCTGGGAGCAGCAATGGAACTGGGTGATGATTTCAGTGGCTAAGTCCTTGTAATAACATCAGGATGCCACCCATTTTAAATTTTAAGCCAGCTCGGGTAAGCCGGTTTTATTAGTGGTGCAATAATCTCCCAACACTAAACCACTACACTACACGGGTTCTTCCCAAAAATCTACCCCATTTTTTCTGGCGGCAGAACATAGCTGCTTTCATGCAGCTGAGCATTCTTGTTCACAAAGTTTAAAGACACCCACCTCTAGGATACTGGCAAGTTTAGGAACAATTTAGGAAAATAGCTTATATTGAGTCAGACAATTGGTCTATCTAACCACAGACTATCAACTCTGACCGGCAAGTGTTCTCTGTGATTTCTTGCAGGATTCCTTCCCAGCCCTTCATGGGAATCCTTGATATTCCTAGATGATTTCCCATCCTAGTACTAACCAAGCCCAGCTCTCTTTAGTTTTTGAAATCACATGAATATTGGGTGTATTAAATGTGCTGTCTCTTGCTTGCTGAACACTGGGCATAATCAATTATCCAGTTATTTCAATGTTGCCCTATCCAGCAATTAATAAAGCCTGAACCATTCAACACTATAATAATAAGGACACCCTTCAATTAAAATGTTAGTATTTAGCCACTTTTTAAGAGTGAGCTCTTACAGATTGATCTAAAGAAGTATGTATGCTCATGATACAGCTCCTAGAGTATTGCCAGTTAATGTCACCTCTACATTCACTTATTTCATTATTTGGAGGAAGAGTTGTTTGTGGCAATTTCTTGGATCTTCATTAGGGGTCTTCAAACATTGTTTCTATAATGTGGGACATGGTTGGAAGGGGTGGGCCTATGGCTGAAGTGCAATTATTCTCTCTGATTATTTTTTTAAGTTATAGAATTATAGTGTATAGTGCCATTTCACTAGTCCACTATAACTTTAAAAAAATTAAAAGGCAGAAAAGAGAAAGCAATATATTTTTCAGATGTATTCAAATTAAAATGAAACTCATGGGTGGAAATAAAATGTTGCAGCTAGTTCTGGGAATTGTCAGGAAATTAGAAGGTACTGTGCAGCTATTCAGTACTTCCCTCCTTCATGGATTTCCATCAGTAAGAGAAAAGATGAAAGAAGCAGTGGAAAACAAGGAACAATTATATGAACAGTGTCATGTGATGCCCCCATTAAATGCAGTGAATGAGAAAGGATAATAGCATAGAAGCATAGACCCACAGAGTTGGAGGAGACCACAAATGCCAGGTTTGTCCAACTTCTTGCTATGGAGGAATATAAACCTAAAGTTCTCCTTAAGATGGCCATCCAAAGTATTTTTAAAGACCTCCAAAGAGGTAAAGTCTACCACACACAATGCAGGAGATAGTACAGGGGTCGGCATACCTTTTTTTCGGGGGGGGGGGGCAGTTTCGCTGTCCCCCAGATCATCGGTGGGCCAAAGGGAAAACAAATGGTGTAGAGGTGCACGCGTGAGTGCTGACGCATGCATGGGCAGTACTCCCGGCCTTGTGCGCATGCATGCATGAGTGTGGGGCACCATTTTGTGATCCAAAATGGCGCCCGCACTTGTGCAGGCATGCGCACTCCTCCTGCCATCGTGCGCATGCATGCCCAAGCACAGCGGCGCCATTTTGTGTTCCAAAATGGCACCTGCGCTCACGCACACACACACACACAATGCCGGGAGTAATGCACATGCATGTGCAAGCGCAGGTGCCATTTTGGAACACAAAATCACACCCTGTGTCATGTACGTGTGACGGCAGCAGCGGTGACAGGACCGGCCACGGGCCAGTTGAAAGGCCTTGAGGGGCCGGGTTTGGCCCCCGGGCCGTAGTTTGCCGACCCCTGAGATAGTACATTCTTTTTTAAAGGGCCTTATCCCCAACAGGATAGAGGCGCATTTAAATTTACAAATGGGTCTTATCGTATTCACCTATGGCTGGGTGAATGCAGCCTGTACGCAGTCCAGATGCCAGCCAGGCTTATTCTGTTTCAGAAACAGGTTGTATATGGGCTGCATTCTCCCAGCTATGGTGAATACAGTAAAACCTGTCAGGGATAAGATGTTGTAGAAATAATAATAATAATAATAATAATAATAATAATAATTTATTTATACCTCGCCTTTAGCCTTGACCATCAAGACGGCTTACATCTAAAATCAGATACATAAAATAACCCTTACAATAACAATAGAACAATGTAAACTAACACAATTTACCCCCATTAAAATACATTAAATACAGTCTCAAAACTAGAAATTAAACAATAGACAACATTAAAAACAATAGGCACTCTGGGGCAAGGCTAGAAAATAACAAAATGTTTGATGGGGGAGATCAGAATAGATGAATAGTTTATTCCGGATAGGCCTGCCGGAAGAGATTTGTCTTGATGGCTTTTTTAAAGCCATCTAAGACAGTTATCTGACGGATCTCTTCCGGCAAAGCAGTCTGGGTGCAGTGGCAGAGAATGTCCTCTGGGAGGTGGCCGCCAACTTAGTTCTCATCGGTTGAAGCAGCTCCCTCCCAGAGGACCTGAGGGTGCAGGGTGAATTATACAGAAGAAGGCAATCCCCTAGGTAGTTTGAATCCAGGCCATATAAGGCTTTAAAAGTCATCACCAACACCTTATACTGTGCTCAGAAACCAATAGGCAGCCAGTGAAGAAATTTTAGAATAGGTGTAATGTGATCACTCCTCAATGTTCTGGTGATCAACCTGGATGCCATATTTTGTACTAGTTGTAGTTTCCGAGTTAGGTATAACTGTAGCCCCATATAGAGTGCATTGCAGAAGTCAAGTTGTGAGGTTACCAGTGCATGTACTACAGTTTCTAGGTCCCTTACTTTCAGGAAAGGGTGCAGCTAGCGTATCAGTCGAAGCTGATAACAGGTGCTCCTGACTGTCGCATTCACCTGATCTGTCATGTGAAGCGATGAGTCCAGGAGCACCCCCAGACTGCAAACACAGTCCTTAGCGGAGAGTGTGACCCCACCCAGGACTGGAGGTTGCAACCCAATACCTGGTCTGGGGGCTCCTACTGTAAGTACCTACATTTTGTCTGGATTCAACTTCAGTTGGCTTTCCTCATCCAGTCCATTACCACTTCAAGACATTGATTGAGGGGAGAACAGCCATCTGCCATCATAGCAGCTGACTGAGACCTGAAGAAATATATTTGGGTGTTATCAGCATATTGATAACACCCCACCCCATGTCTCCTGGTGATCTCTCCAAGCGGCTTCATATAGATGTTAAACAACATTGGGGACGGAATGGCACCCTGTGGAATGCCACATTTTAGCTCTACTCTTGAAAAGCAGCTGTCCCCGAGTGACATTCTCTGGAACATGCCCGAGAGGAAGGAGCGGAACCACAGTAGTACAGTGCCTCTGTAACTCTCTCAGGCTTTCCAAGAGGATGTCATGATCTATTGTATCAAAAGCTGCTGAGAGGTCCAAAAGCACCAACAGGGTCACGCTTCCCCTATCAGTGCTAAAGCGCAGGTCATCTACCAGAGCGACCATGGCAGTCTTGACCCCATATCCAGGTCTGAAGCCGGTTTGAAATGGATCCAGAAAATCAGTTTCCTCCAAGATCACTTGGAGTTGGAGGGCAATGGCTACATGAGAGACTGGTCTGTAATTTTTCAAGTCCGGGGGTACAGGGAAGGTTTCTTCAGGAGTGGTCTAATGACCGCCTCCTTTAAACTTGATGGAACAATTCCTTCCCTAAGGGATGCATTAATGACTGTCTTGAGAAAAGCCATCAATGCATCACCCCCCTGGACAACCAGCCAAGATGGGCAGGGATCGAGGGAGTACATTGTCCTCTTCACTTTTTCAAGGATCTTGTCCATGTCATCAGTACTCACTGGCTCGAACTGATCCAGTCTAATCTCAAAAACAGGCTTGCTGGACACCTCATCAGTCACATCTGCTATAATTCTGGCATCTAAGTCAGCTCTTATCTGAGAGATTTTATCTGCGAAATAGTTGTTAAAGATGTCACAACAGGCTGTTGACGGGTTAAGTAAAGGGTTCTCCCTTACCAACTTAAACAGTTCTGCTGGACGAGATTCCACAGACACAATACGTGCAGAGGGAAAAGATTTCTGTGCTGCACGTATTGCCTCTCAATAGGAACAAAGAAAATTCCTATGTCGAGTCTTGTCAGATAAAAGTCGAGTTTTCTGCCAGATGTGTTCTAGTCGTTGTCCAACCCACTTCATATTCCTAAGTTCCTCTGTGGACCAGGGTTGACGATTTGGAGCAGGTTGGAAAGGACGCTTGGGAGCGATCATGTTGATTGCTCTGGTGAGATCGGTGTTCCAAGTGTTAACCAGGGCTTCGACAGGGTCGTCGGCTTTACCAACCAAGAAACCCTCCAAGGCTCTCTGGAATACAATTGGCTCCATTAGCCTTCGAGAGTGGACCATGCTAACAGGTCCTCCTCCCCCGGTGGGGTGAGCAGTGACTCTTAGCCCAACCTTGACCAGGAAATGATCCGTCCATGACAGTACAGAGGTATTTATTACCTCTGCCCACAGATATGACTGTTCCATACTAAAGACTGCATCGAGAGTAAGACCCGCAGAATGCATTGGCCCAGAAACTAATTGGGATAGGCCCATGCCTGTCATGAATTGCTGAGCCGCACCTGTTAAACTGGTCTCGAGTGGGATGTTGAAGTCTCCCAGAACTAAAAATCTGGGGGGTCTCCAGCAGCAACTCTGAGACCAGCTGTGTCAGCTCGGACAGGCAATGGGATGGATAGTATACCAACAGAATTCCTATACTATCCCTAGTTTTCAGGCTCAGGTACATACTCTCGAAGAGTGCACTAATCTCCACAGTCTATTCTACTGTAATATACCTCTTAGAGGCAGTGAGAAAACAAGGAACAATTGGAAAAACATTTCCCAATGTTTAAGTGGAATAGATTTAATTTGAATCCATTGGTTCGTGTTCTAGTCTCTGTTGTAGGAGAAAAGAAAGCTCGTTCCACCTCCTACATAATATTCCTATAGGTATTCAAAATGGCTATCATGTTGCCTCTTTTCCAAGCTAAATACACGCATCTCCTTAAATTGTTCTTCATGGGGCTTAGTTTCCAAACCTCTGCTCATTTTGTTTGCACGCCTGTGGACATGTCTCTATTGTCTCCATATTATTCTGGAACTGTGGTACTCAGAACTGGACACAGTATTCCAAGTGAGGTCTGACCAAACCAGAATAGAGTGGCACTGCTACTTCCCTAAATCTGGATACTATGCTCCCACAGCCTAGAAATACATTGGGAGTTGCATAATTAAAACCTTTTCTAGAACCACTCTGAAATAGCTGGTGACTACAGGCCTTTACAGATGGCTAGAAATAATGCAGCTTGAGTCCACTTTAACTGCCCTGGCTCAGTGCTAGGGAATCATGGGAACTGTAGTTTATGGTGGCACCAGAGCTCTCTGACAGAGAAGGCTCAATGTCAGAAAAAAATACAGTTCCCATGATTCCCTAGCACTGAGCCAGGACAGTTGGGGGGGAAGCAGACAGAGGCGCCGGAGACGCCGCCGGACGGAGCGCCACGGGACCGCAGCCTCCGCACCCCGGCGCTCCTGCAGCGTCCCTGGAAGGAGCGCAAAAATAGAGCTCCTTCCACAAGACAGGGAAAGTGTGCCCTAAAAGCATAGGGCGCACTTTCCCTGTCTTTTCTGCCGCAGCGTGTGCGGACGCTGTGGCGGGAGGTTGCCCTCAGCGCGCACCAGAGCTCTCTGACAGAGAAGGAGCTCTCTGACAGAGAAGAGCTCTCTGACGCTTTTAGGGCACACTTTCCCTGTCTTTTCTGCCGCAGCGTGTGCGGACGCTGTGGCGGGAGGTTGCCCTCAGCGCGCCGGTCGTGCGGAGGGCCGGCAGCACCGAGGGCAACCTCAGGAAGAGGAAGGAGCACCGCGCGTGTGGCTGCTCCTCCTCTTCCGGGCCTCCAAGACGGCTCAATAAGCTGTCTGCCGAGGCCCTTAGTAGCCTCAAGCTGCATTATTTCTGGCAGTCTGTAAAGGCCCAAAGTGGACTCAAGCTGCATTATTTCTGGCAGTCTGTAAAGGCCCTACATGAAGGCATATCAAACCCTCCTAGGGATAGCACTTGACACTTTCCAAGATCTGCTGCAATGGATGTGCTACTGTTCTTGCAATAATTGGAACTTACATTTTTTTTATATAGTGTATCTGATTCAGTCAGCATCCTACCCAGGAGATTTATTGATGGTAAATGCATTGTTTATTCATTGATGCATAATCAATGGTGCATACATATTCTTTTCTTCCCATGACACTGAATATCAATTCCCATCTTTGCAACTCCCTAGTGCTTTTGGCTGAGCAGTTTTGCTTGGAAGATCCATATGCAGAAATCTATTTGAATGTACCTAACAACAGGCTGTTGTTCAATCTGAATCATGGCAACAGATTGTAATGCATTCAGTTGCCTTTCTGTTAGTATGCTGCTCTATCACTGAAAATATACTTGCTTCTGCTGATCCATGATTAAAGTGTTTTTATTTCCTTTCATGTTAAAGCTGTATTTATGTAAAACAAACACAGGTGAACCATTAAAAAAATCCTGTTTGTTCCAAATTTCCTGCTAAATTAATTTCTATAAGCAATAATTTGATTTTTGTCTTCCTGAAAAAATTAAGCATCCATAAAGAACCATAAACATCCCAGTAAAAATGTGTATTTCCAAGTTGTATGAGAAAGTGCTAATTGCTTAATTAAGAATTATTCCACTAGCTTATTCACATCACTGGAGGATGTGTGCAATTTCTTAATTTACTTAGTACATGTTGTGCACTCAGGTTAAACGCTGGCAAGTACCTGGAACAAGGCAGGCAGACAGACAAGCCAGTGGATGTTCACAGCTTCTTTCACTCTCTTGGCATTGTAAGAGAGAAGTTGCCAGATTTGGGGGCTTAGTAGAAGTATCTATTGATCTGGACTCACCTGACCATTATGAAGAGAAGGTTCCATGCTCCAGGGAGATGTAGTACTGTTATTCCATTTAAGTGCCATGGCTGCATCTTATGGAACCCTGGGGTCTGTAGTTTGGTGAGACACAAGGGTTCTCTGGCTAACAGCCCCTCCCTAAACTGTCAGTCCCAGGATTCCTTACAACAGACCCATGACAGTTAAAGTGGAATCATAACACTGTAATTCTGTAGTGTAAATGGATCCCAGTACTAGTGTAGGAATACGCTATGAATATGCTAACATCTCTGTATTCATCCAATAAGAGCATCTCTGTGTTCATCTAATAAGGGAGATTATCACACAAGCATAAAAACATGACTTACCTCTCTCAAATATAAATAAAATTTGGGCTGCATCTAGGTCCTCTCACATGGCTTTTGTTGCTTTTGTCATCAAATCCGCCTTCCAACTTTTGAAAAATGGCTGCAAAGTGAGTTAAGTGAGCTAAACTGCACTTGGGCTGCATTTGGATGGTGGATTTGGAGACAAAAGCCATGCAATAGGACCTGGATGCAGCCACAATTTTACTTGAATTCATAAGAGGTAAGTCGCATTTTATGCTTTTGCAATAATCTCCAAGGACAACCTCCATGGGTCAATGTGCACAGAGAGTCTGTTCCACACAAAGGATGCTGAGGCTATTAGTCCCAGCAAACCAGACCTATTTGAGAAGGAATTATCCACCATGAAATGGTATGCCCAAAGGCTGTTGCCTTTTCCTTGCTCCAAAGTAAGTTTCTAGAGATCTTTGAAGCTGGTGCACTGGAGGAAATGGGAAAAACACAACCCTGTAGCTATTAATTCTGCTTTAAAAATTCATACTATCCTGCTCACACTCATAAACTACTCATAGGGCCTAAGCAGACTGCCAGAAATAGTGCACATTAAATTGAGGCACTGCCCTGGCTCAGTGCTAGGGAATCATGGGAACTGTACTTTATTGTGGCACCAGAGCTCTCTGACAGAGAAGGCTCAATGTCCCAGAAAAAAATACAGTTCCCATGATTCCCTAGCACTGAGCCAGGACAGTGCCTCAATTTAATGTGCACTATTTCTGGCAGTCTGCTTAGGCCTATAGTTGTCTCTTCAGGAACAAGGAATAGGGCAAGGGTTTGTGAAATGTAACCATAGGCTGCATGTGGATTCCAACTCCTTTTTGTGTCACCCTCAAGACCCCCTGAGACTTCTAAAACCACACATCATCCAAAAAAATGGGGAGGGCTGAAAGTCTACCCATTAAATATAACAAGATTTTGCCTGGAATGGCATTATACATCAAAAGACAACACAGTCCCCTAAACATGCTGAAAAAAATGAGAATATGGGGGCGGGGACAGAAGTGCAAACCAGAAATATAATACTGGTCAGCTCCAAGTCATAGATTTGGCTATTTTGCAGCTGCAGATGCACCAGTAAACTCACAGGGTTCACGAGGTCAAAGACTGGCCAAGTTGCCCACATTTGGAGGTCAGGAGTAGCCCTGATTAAAAGGCTACTGAATTTGAGCCCTAAAATGTCTTACATTGCATCTCCATTCAGATTTCCTGGTGTCAGGGCTGTGTCACAGCCAAGAATTCACAGTGAACTATGGAGTTTATCACACAGGAGGGAAGCGGCCAAATCCTGTGGATAAACGGAATTTAAATCCAGAAATATCCTGCAAAGCAGGATTGTTTTCAGACAACATCAAGCTAATTCAGCATTATCTCAACATTAACCCATGAATAGAGCAGCAAAATCACTCCGCTTTTTACTTTTAAGGAAAAAAAGTAAAAAGCAGAGCAATTTTGCCACTTTGTGAAGTCGAAGGCTTTCACAGCCATCATCCATAGGTTTTTGTGGGTTTTTCGGGCTGTGAGGCCATGTTCTAGAAGAATGTATTCCTGACTTTTCACCTGTATCTGTGGCTGGCATCTTCATAGAAATTTTGACACTTTATTCAGGGTTAATGTCGGGATAATGCTGAATTAGCCCAATGTGCCTGAAAACAATCCCGCTTTTGTGGGATATTCACAGGATTTAAACTCTGTTTATCCATGGGATTTGGGTGCATTGCCTCCCGTGTGATAAAATCATAAGAGTCAGAAAGCATGAGGCAAGCAGATAAGAACAAGAGGACTAATAGAACCAAAGGACAAAGTAGAAAGTAGGATCAAGGGCCAAACAGAAGTCAGAATCAAATGATAACCAAAAGCAAAAGAACATGATGGGGTTCAGAAAACCTATAGTCAAGCAAGGCTTAGCTGCAACAGGAAGTCCTTCATAGTCTTTCCTGCCTAGAAAAACCCAGTGGCCTATATATATATATATATATATATATATATTGCTGAGAAGGCTGAAAGCTATAATTCAATGGTTCACTCAGCAAGATGGTGAGAGACAAATCACAGCAGCTTCTCTCCATACATTCTGAAGTTAATGGCAATGGAAAATACCATGGCAATAATTCACTAAGGGCCTTTACTGACTGCCAGAAATAGTGCAAATTGAGGCCACTTTAACTGTCCTGGCTCAGTGCTAGGGAATCATGGGAATTGTATTTTTTTCTGGGACATTGAGCCTTCTCTGCCAGAGAGCTCTGGTGCCACAATAAACTACAGTTCCCATGATTCCTTAACACTGAGCCAAGACAGTTAAAGTGGCCTCAAATTGCACTATTTCTGGCAGTCTGTAAAGGCCCTAAGAGAGTTACAAATAAGTAACCTAGAGATACACATTTGTGATTGGTTCATATTCACAATCCCTATGTTCAGTGCTTTTGGGAATATGTAGGGACTGTGAAAGTTTCCCAGTCCCCACTTATTGGGCACCAGCCACTGTGAGTGAGTGGGGTCTGTCCCCCTGTCAGTAAGGAAGCTACTGACTGCTGTTTTCTCCACCTCCTCCTGCGAGTAATATCTAGGGCAAGAAGGAATTGCAACAGAAACCATGCATCCAGCTGTTGCACCAGTGATCACTCACAGGACAGAGTGAAAATATCAGTCAGCTGCTTCCTGACTGACAGGGAAATAGTCCCCTGTTGTTTGTAGCAATTGCTGCCCAGTTTTAGTGAGAATTGGTGGAGGCAGGCTGGGAGATATTACATAGCTGCACAACTAAGTAGCTGATAGAGAATTCTGGCCCATGCCTGTAGGACTAGGAAGTGTGGCTGTTGGAGGTGGGAGTGTTTGTTTGAATGTGTCTTAGAGAAAAATAAATTCTATATTTGAAAAGAGAAACAGAGCATATAAATCAAGCCCATACAATTTGCAAACTACCCAACTAAGCTTATCCGCCAAGTACACCAACTCAACAGAAAAGAACCTTACAGGTATGTGGCCAATGAGCTATTTTCAGTTTGATGGATCATAGATTGTACAGTTCTGTGATAAACCTCCCCCAAGATGCAAGTGTCAAAATATAGTAAACAAAAAACCCTTTACATGTAGTTGTGATTGGCTTAATCTGTTAACCAACAAAGTAGCTCAATTATTTGAACTGATTGATTAATGACTATTTGGTTCAACAGATCAATATAAGTAGGTGCAAAGCTACTGAAAATGTAAGAATGTAGTCGTCACAATGCCCATGATGTCTATGACTAATGGCATGAGACAATGACATATTAAGACTTAGCTTCATTCCAACATAAACATTGCAAAGCATTGCTACTCATGTCCACAACATGATGGATATACTTAATCAGTAGTACTAGCTGTTTCATTAATTTCTCATTAATCTTTATAACCTTGGGAAGTACATTAAACACTAATGAATGTATTCTTCCACACTGCATGTAACCCTTATTGAGGCTTACAGTGAACTAATAATGACTACCTATATAAACTAAAACTATGTGATTTGCAAACTGTTTACTCTTACCCTCCAACTGCCTCAGTTAACCCTCTGCTGTTCCACTTTCTCAACTGCTTTAAAAAAGTCCCAGTTTCTCTCCCTGCTTCCACTTTCCCCTTTTATCCTTGACTTTACAGTGGAATCTCATATCCACAAGAGATCCATTCCAGAACCCCTTCTGTGGATGCTAAAATCTGCACAGCAAGTTTGATAAAGACATTTTGATTTTAGAACAATGCTTTATATAATATCATATTTCTTGCTAATCATATTGTGGGCACAAATGCACACACACTAACTATTGTATCTATTGATTAGGTTTTCTCTTTTTGCAGGCTTTCTTAAATTCAGTACATTAAATAAAATTCTTAAAACAGTCGTTTTGTGTGTTCTTCTTCATTAATATCCTTTGCCCTCTTGTTGCCTGGCCATAGCCTTTTGATCACACTCTGATGTTGTTTAACCATACATGTCCCAGTTTTCATCTCTGAAGTTATGAACATTTTATTGTTATTATTTAAAAAAAAAAAGTCCTAGATGCTCTATACAGGAAGTGGGTATAGTTCCAGGCTTCCTCAAGAATTACCATGGAGCTGAACACAGACACACATTACTACTATAAGAGAAGCTTTTTTGGTGGTGAATGATTTAGCAGATGGATGCAACAGGAAAACATTCCAGCCCTTTCACTGGTGGTGTCCAGTATCCTATCACAGGCAATGGTAGAACTAGGTCCCTAAACAACTAATTTTGCCCAGACTAATCTTGGCCATCGACCCCAACCCCATGGCTGGTTAAATGGAGAGCCCCTAGGCAGGGACACAACCCAATGTGACAATGCCATACCTTTCACTTTACTGTTTTCCCAAGATGGCAGCCCAATGGGGTTTTGTTATCCCACCCCTGCCACCAATTTGTAATAAGCACCTGTACTTTTTGAAATATTTTCCTTATTAATTTGTGACACTGCCATCTATGTGACGGTCACTTTATTTTTCTTGTGTACACCAACTTATATGTGAAACTAATTCCCTATCTGTAAATGTTAGTAGTGTGGTTACTTATTCAAGTCCCAGACGAGCCAGTATTTGAACAATAATAAAACTTTATTTGAAAGATAATTTGAACAATATTTCACTTGTTGAGATGTTTTATGCACTTGTTACTTCAAGGTCTTAATTTCTTGGTTTCACTTTGTTACAGTTACAATTTACTTCACTTTGGGCCTCGGCAGACGACTAAAAGAGTCGTCTTCCGGGCAGGGAAGAGGAGGGGCAGCCGCACGAGCGGCGCCCCTTCCTCTCCCCGAGGTCGCCCCGGGGATGACCTCACCGTGCAGCGTCCACATGCGCTGCGCCGTTTGAGCCAGGGAAAGTGCGCCCGCCGCTTTTAGGGTGCACTTTCCCTTACATCTAAAAGGAGCGCCAATTTGGTGCTCCTTTTAGATGCGCCGCAGGAGCACCGCGGTCCGGAGGCTGAACTCCGGCGGCGCTCCGACCCGCGGCGTCTCCGGGGCCTCCGTCTGCTGAGGCCCTTAGTTACAGTTACAATTTACTTCACAACACTCTCTCCAGAGAACAATAGTTACTTTTACCGTGGATCCACACAGTCCTTATAGTAGGTTACTTTCCTAGTTCTGTACCAGCCACCAAAGCTAACTCTATCCCACAGGATATTACACCACAGCAACTCCCTCTCTCAGAATTCTGAGTCCCTCACTTCTGGATGCTAACCCTAACTGTCCCTATATATCTCTTTCACCAATGGATTTATTTATCCTTTCCAGCCTTCAGTTTGATTGTATGGCTCCAACTCTCTCCCTTGTTGCTAGGCTGACCAAACTCTGCCTTCTCTCCACACCCAGCAGGGGTGATTGAAGTGTGATCCATCTCCTCCCATCATAACTTTGAGAACTGTTCAAGTAGATTAATAACAGAAGAAAATTCATACACATGCACCTGTTTGTTCACAGCCCTCATACCTTCCCCTAACCTTAAATTGCCAAGTTAATGTAAAAAGGATCAAACAAAGTCACTCATACAAATTAACCTAAATTTGCTACTGGACAGCTGTTAATGTTTGGCCATGTTGTTAATAAGGACTCCAAATTCCATTCTACAAGGTGTCAGGGGCTCAATCCATTTCACTAGACCCTATCATTCAATAATCATCATCATCATCATCATCATCATCATCATCATTATCATCATCATCATTTATATCCCGCCCCTCTGCAGAGCAATCGGGGCGGCTTACAACATTAAAATTTACATGAAGATATGCTAATACAATGTAAACAGAACCTATAAATCCCCAAACCCACCCGCCCCTCAAAAGGTAAGGGCTCTTCTTAGTCTAGGCCTGATGGTGCTGAGCCTGTTGCCTCTTCCCCAGATGACATCGGATGGAATGGAGGGAGGGCTCTTCTTTTTAGTCTAGGCCTGATGGTTCTGGGCCTGGTGTCTCTCCCCCAGATGACATCGGATGGAATGGAGGGAGGGCTCTTCTTTTTAGTCTAGGCCTGATGGTTCTGGGCCTGGTGTCTCTCTCCCAGATGACATCGGATGGAATGGAGGGAGGGCTCTTCTTTTTAGTCTAGGCCCGATGGTGCTGGGCCTGGTGTCTCTCTCCCAGATGACATCGGATGGAATGGAGGGAGGGCTCTTCTTTTTAGTCTAGGCCCGATGGTGCTGGGCCTAGTGTCTCTCCCCCAGATGACATCGGATGGAATGGAGGGAGGGCTCTTCTTCTTAGTCTAGGCCCGATGGTGCTGGGCCTAGTGTCTCTCTCCCAGATGACATCAGATGGAATGGAGGGAGGGCTCTTCTTTTTAGTCTAGGCCTGATGGTTCTGGGCCTGGTGTCTCTCCCCCAGATGACATCGGATGGAATGGAGGGAGGGCTCTTCTTTTTAGTCTAGGCCTGATGGTTCTGGGCCTGGTGTCTCTCTCCCAGATGACATCGGATGGAATGGAGGGAGGGCTCTTCTTTTTAGTCTAGGCCCGATGGTGCTGGGCCTAGTGTCTCTCCCCCAGATGACATCAGATGGAATGGAGGGAGGGCTCTTCTTTTTAGTCTAGGCCTGATGGTTCTGGGCCTGGTGTCTCTCCCCCAGATGACATCGGATGGAATGGAGGGAGGGCTCTTCTTTTTAGTCTAGGCCTGATGGTTCTGGGCCTGGTGTCTCTCCCCCAGATGACACTGGATGGAATGGAGGGAGGGCTCTTCTTTTTAGTCTAGGCCCGATGGTGCTGGGCCTAGTGTCTCTCCCCCAGATGACATCAGATGGAATGGAGGGAGGGCTCTTCTTATTATTCCTATGAATAATTATTCATATAATTATTATTATTTTCCTATGAACGCAATGAGGAAAATACAAAGGGAAAAATTCTTCTGCACTGCTAAATAGACTTCTTTCTGTACTATTATGTAAGAACTTGACTCTGGGGAAATTTAATTAGCTCAATTAATTAGCTCCAGGATCTTATCCCTGTTTATATGAAGGTACCTGTAGTACATGCTCTGCCAAAAGATTGGCAGAGATAAGATGTTTCAAAATAATTGTTGAATTTATTGAAGGAAATACACACATACTAAAGACAAACTTTCACTTCATACACACACAAGAATTAGAATAAAGTGATTAGCTGTGGATATAGACAAGAGGCCTTCTAACAAGTGATAATTACCTGAACGAGGCTGCTCCAATGATGGAATGATGTTGCAGGGACCGAAGACTCATAGAAGGGATGGGGGGAACAGCTAGGGTTGGAGCTAAATCAAAATCCAGAGTGACATGGGGAAACCAGGAATCTTGACTAGCACACTGAACCAAGTTTTGAAGGTCCTTAAATAGACCAAATCTAAGGCTAAAGTAAAGGGTTGTTACTACATTTCAAAGGTTAGTAAAGATCACTTTGATATAGATAGATTCAAGAGGTGATAACTGCTATCTCTTTGAGCCCTGCCAGCCTGAGGCTGTAAAGTACCAAAGCACCTTAATCTCCCATGTAAAATGTGAATCTCCCCTGCCTGTGACTTCCCAAACTAAATGCTTTGATCTGTAGATTGCTTTTGTCTATATGATGTTCTTGCTTCAAGTCCATGATGAAGCCAGCATTTCCGCTTAAGAGTCATACCAGAGAATTTGCACCCAAAACTATGGAAGATGCCCGGTGTCTACAGCATTTCTCATTTTCACAGCATTTCTCATAACAGTACTATATTTCCAAACAGCAGTGGCTCACAAGCCTTTGATATATTGAATCATTACTGACAGGGTCCTTCATGGTGTCAGTCAGATGGGAATCTCAACAGGGGTCCTTAGATCATGGTTTTAGATGGGCAGCAACTCCAGAAAGATGCACCAGTCACTTTCCTGCTACATCAAATGCAGAGCTTGGAAATGTTACTTTTGTGTGTGTGTTTTGTTCCACACCTACCAAAATCCCCTAACCTGCAAGGCTACCATGCTGTAGGCATGGACATCCAACAAACAATATCTAATAATAGTCTCTATAAAGGAAAGGAAAGTTGTTTCTTTGAAGTGGCCAGATGACTTAGATTTATGAAGATTAAAACCATTAATTAACTACTGATCATCTTCAGTACGTACCACTCAGAGAAGTGGCAGAAATGGAATCACAAAAATAAATTGTCCATCAGATATGACTTGATATTCATTATGTATTTAATACATGTAAATTATTGTAATATCAAAAGAGATAACCTGGAAACAGATGTTCAACCAAAGATGGATTTCTCTGATGGCATTCATAGCTAGAAACTTTCTTACATGCTATTTGGCATTAATATCTAGGCAACTATATATACTTAATGTGAAAAGTATTTTGTCCTAATAAACAGATAAAACCATTTAATGACATGGGGGGAAAACAATGACTAAATTAATTTGTAGACAAGGAAGAGCAGAGAAGATAAATTCATTTATAGAGATAATACTCCCATCACCATAGTGAAGTTATCTCACAGCATGCCAACTCTCATTTCCAAAGTTGACTACCAAACAGATTAAATATGATGGAGTTGAAATGCTGTGAATTTTGCTTTCAAAAAAACTATTCTTGATGAAGTGAATGTCCCACATTTTTCATCTCTATAAAGCAGGTAGTTAGCTATCACATAATAAGCAGTAAAAGTCAATCATGTTTTTGAAATAGACAGCTGGTAACCAGAGATCATTACCCTCTCTGTCACCTGAGTATATTCTTGTCATTATCTCTGTTTCTACCCAGAACCGTGCTTTTCCTTTTCAAAAAGTACTTCTTAAATTTGGAACAGAAATCATTTGTTTATTGTACTGTGCTTGAAATATAACCATCAACATCTATCAGTAAACTGAAGTCTTCTATCCAGCCCACAATGAACCCAACACGTCTTCTTATAGAGTCTGTTTTCCTTCTTTCATGTAGTTGTACCTTCCTCCCTTCTTCAATCAATCAATTTTTATTTATGAACTAAATAGACCCATTAAGGCACACAATAACTTAAAACATATAAATGGAAAGATTAGATATAACATAAAACCAATATAAAATAGAAAGGTTTTATTAAAATGAGAAAGTTGAGAATAAAATTAAGTTGTCAGATCAGATTACAACATTGGGGATTTATCTTGATTATGTAATTATAGCACTAGGATATAGATCCATTAGTCAGACCCCTTTTTAGTAGTTCACTGTCTCTAATTTTAACTGCCAGTGACAAAAATTTTGTAGCCAACAGGGTAATACTCGTGTATTTGTCTTGCAGCAGCATTTTGATATAAAATAATCAGTATAGCCTGGTTTTCATCTCAATAAGGGGGCAATCAGCTGGTTAAGGCACTGATTATAAAAACACACACATGAGAACAAAATGTTTGATAGTTTCAACTACTTGCTATCTACAATGGCAAAATTGAGCAGAGGTGGATAGTCCAGCAAACCTTCTGAAAAGAAGGTTTGCAGGAAAAGGTTGTATCTTGCCTTGGAGAACAAGATGCAATACCATAGGACAGTCAACTTTTTTAGGTAAGAAGGCTGACAAAAAGACCCTGCATAATGAATGTGTAGGGCACTAGGAAAGCAAGATGAAATAGAATTGGTCCTAAAACTGCAGAAAGAAATGTCCCAGAGTCTCTGTCTTAGCTATTTTATTGCCACTTCATAGCCTGTGTTTATAAGCAGGGATTCTGAAAAACCAATAGAGGCAGCTTTATGAGCAACAAGTTTAATCCATCTACTGATGTAACTATCTGAAACCAGGAGATTAACCAGACCCATAGCTTCTTCCAGCATTTATTTGTTTTAATGAATTAAATTTATAGCCTGTTTTTCAACCCCAAAATAATACTCAAGACAGCTATTTGTGATATAATTCAAATTAAAACAACAATTATTAAATCATAACATTGATTTTTTTAAAAAAAAAGATTTAAAAGCTTCCTGTTCCTACTCTTTTTATTATTATTATTTAAATCTCCCAGCTTATTTCAAAACTAAATTCTTTTCACTGAAGCATGGTTATAACTCTTTACTGTTTCTTTCCGAAGGAAGGAACAAGTAATTTAATAATGTTCTTCCTGTTGTCTGAAAGTCTTTGAAAACAACACAGTTTTTGAATCCTATGTGCAATTCATACACCATTATTTTGTGCAAAAATTGCATTATCTATGCAAGAAACATCATTTTCTGCACATAAAACAAATTTCCACACAGAAATATTAGCTCCTGTGCAGAAAATTCTATTTCTGTACAAAATATGTTGTTTGCTAAGTAAACCAAGCATGTGCAAATGTCATGCAGAATAAATCCCCAATTATAATATTATCTGGCTAGAAAACAGCATCTTCTATACAGGAAATATCTGCTTAGAAATACTGTTTTCTGCACAAAAATGCTGCTTTCTGAGTTAGATAATTGTGTATGAATTTGGATGAAAAAGTCCTGAACTGCAAAGATTGTCATCATTCCTCTTCTCAACATCTCTAAACTTTTTTAAAAAAAACAAACATGCTTTTGACCATTTTGCAAATATTTTCAAATATTCTTTCCATCCCTGTACTGGAAGCTGTTTAACTATCTGCCTATAGTTGTCTGTAGTGGCAATACAAAAAGGTGCACTAATTTGAGATTTATTCACATCAGTTTGTAGCCAATAAAGTTGCTCAAGCAAACCGAATACAAAGGAACACACATAATTCTTCTTCACTTCTCTTCTCTATTCATATATTAATCTGGCCTTTAATGTAAAGACATGTATGGTTGAAAAGAGGTAAATGCTGGTTTTATTTTACCTTCCTGCAATATACATTGATTTTTCTCCTGGAGTCCAGTGCTTTCATCAAGAGATGAAAATAGACCACTGGTAACCAGAGATCATAATAAGAGTTCGGATAAAGTTTGAGATATACTGGAAAACAGAGGAGAACAGGCAAGAATTCATTTCCCTTCATTCATGCAAAGTATTTGCTAGTCTTATTTCCTAGTAGAGAACCCTTAAACCTAGTTTAATCCCTTTGAAGGCAAATAACACCCTTCTTCAAAAAGAAAAAGAAAATCTCACACTCTGCTGACACTGGCTATAAATAAACAGCTAGGGCTGCCTCTAAAAAATCTAGGTTTGGCCCTAAAAATCAGCAACTGTCAACATCAAAAACACTCCAGGAACACAGGACATCAACATGTACAAAGTGAGAAGGATCCAAGATATGCAAGTCAGTACCAGATGATCAATGACAAGATATAAAAGATGTCTCCAATGTAGGTATTTTTGTCTCCATATGTGATGGGATTAAGAAGGCCTATATCAACATACCACAGATAACTTCTTCACTTGACATCAAAATGTTATCAAGACAAACTGGGGAGGGGAACATTATAATGAATGGAAGAGTAACTCAAGTTGCATCCTCGTAAAGTAGATATATCCAAGACTTTGTTTTGCTTACCTTCTGAAGTTCCTATCATAGACTTCTTTACAAATGGAAAGCCAAGTGAAAATTACGGCATCCCAGATAGTTTTTTTCAAAACATGTTTCAAAGACCAGCACCACCACACATGGCAGACAGAAAAGTGTTTCAAATTATGTTAAATTGCTATTTGGTATGAAACAAAATTAAAGCTAGTAATATTAATTAATGCCTGTTTCTCCTTTTTCTACATTCCATTAAGCAAATATGTTAGCTACAAAATAATTAATTATTACTCATCAGACAATAATGTCACTGAGAGAACAAGACCTGAGATTCATGAACTCCATAAATTTACAACTTTTTCATAAAACTTTTGCATTAACAGTTTTTCCTTCAGTTTGTCCCTAAATGGTATCATAAAACACAATCACATATATCACCTTGAGAAGCAGTGGATTGGGACCGAGGCTGCTCCACACCTCAACCCTGATCCACCCTAATGGTGCCTCTGAAAAGGAGTGCTAAAATAGCGTTCCTTTCAGAGGAGCCAAAAGGAGCTCTGGAAGATGCTTAGCTGGAAGGACGTCATCAGAGCGCTCACCATGTGCAATGGCAAGCGCTCCGATGACATCCTTGAGAAGGGGTTGGGACACGTGGCATCCAGCTGCCCCTCTCCTCCTTGGGCTCCAAGATGGCACTTTGCACTGTCTGCATCCCCCCGTAGACAGGCAAAAAGGGGTGCTTTGAGGGTGACTTGTAGGCGTGGCCTTTAGACGACGCACGCTTAAAAGTCTCCAGGAAAGCACCCTCTAGCTGTCATGTGCCAAGAAAAGCCGCTCCAAAAAGGAGCTGATTTTTTCCGCTCCTTTGCATGTGTGTATGTATGCAGCAACACAAATGCACCAGAAAACAGCTGTATAAATGCAGTGTCGCACATGTGGCAGAAATTGACTCAGCAATCCAGAGCATGGCCCTACGATAAAAGCTTTAATTTAAAGTGCCCTATGCTTCCAGGTGTGGATGCACTGGTGCAGGTGCACTTGAATATTAGAACCCTAAACCTAACCCTAATTGTAACCCTACGCATGTGCCCTAGCAACTGTCCTCTGTTATGATAATAACTGCATTCTGTTGAATGTACACTTGCTGTCAGCATGCACAGCAGTTTACATGAAAGAGGCTTTTGTGACCTTGTCTGTGCAGGTGTGCAGGTGTGCATAAGACTTGCACACTACTTCCTGGCATGATGCGGGGGCTGGAGTAATGTTTGTCCATGTGTCCTGTTGACCATGTCCCTTGCATGACCACCTGCTGCATGTATCAGGTCTGTCCACACAAACCTCCCTTGCATGTACCTCTCCCCTCCTTCCTGATCTGTATGGAACATGTTTTGTGGAGGACGATGGAGGGTCTTTTCAGTTGATAAACCTGTTCCTGTTCGGTTTTAGTGAAGTAGCATGCTTGTAGATCCAGCAGAACCAGGGAACAAAAAAAATCCAAGCTTCTAAAAGTTGAGCTTTTATTGTTATTGTTGAAAAAATGATAACAACAAGCAAAGTAAAATACAGTCCACTATAGGATCACATCTTGCTGATGTGACTAAACAAGAATAAAACTACAGATCCATGTTTCCAGATCTTAAGGCTACATTGTAAAGCAATATAAACATATTATAGATCTATTGTGAGAAGTAAAGAGAAGAAGAAGTGCAATCCAAAGGAAACAAATAATAATAATATCAATGCCAAGCACAGGGTTTCTCAGTCCAGCCCCTCTCGACCTCTTTGGGTGTTGCCCTTCAAATTGATTGGATGTTCTGTATATGATGTTTGTTAACCCAGCCTCTTGTTGTTCATCATCCACCACATGATCTCCTTTCCCATACTGGTTTTTATTATTGTTATTCTTATGTAAACAAGACTGATTTCCCACCTAGAGTTTTCTATTGTTATGTCTCTCTGGCCATCTGGACTGAGTTGTTTGTGCTTTGCCAAGAAGCTGTTCTCAAGTGGAAAATTACAGACACACACATCTTTACATTTCACCTTTGACTGCATATAGCCCATCTATACTCTGATAGTTCCTTCACCCCAAGGGTAGCACAATCAGACAGTGGCACCTGTCTACTGCACCCACTCCTGGGGGGGGGAGTGGAGGTCAGTGAATCCTTGCATGATATGTGGGTGTATGACAGGAACTGTGCAGGTGCACAGGGATGCCAAACTTCAGTCACCTTTGTGCACACTGACAGACTGTATACCACCCTATGACAGGTCCTGTGCAGGTGTGCAGGGATGTTTTCCTGAACAAATGCGCAGGTGTGAAGAGATGTTCCTGCACACGTGTGCATGCATTTGAGAAAAAAAAATAAAGCAGCCACTGCCAGCCCATGCGGTTGCTCCATCTCCCTTTGCGGCGTCCTTGGGGCTGGAGGTGTGGTTGCTGGGGCTTCAATACAGCCTTGGAAAAGCTGCATTGACTCCCCCCAGTGTGATTGCTCCATCCCCATTTAGGGCATCCTCAAGGCAGGTGGTGCAGTTACTGCAGCTTAGGGAAAAGGCACCTTTTCCTGCCCATCTGCATAGCCCCTGGCCATGCATTTCCCTCCATAGGAGCAGCCCTAGCATGAAGCTGAGGTCCAAAACACATGGCAGAACTAATCCAGTTTGAGACTGCTTTAACTGCCCTGGCTCAATGCTAGAGAATTCAGGGAAATGTAGTTTTGTGAGACATTTAGCCTTCTCTGTCAGAGAGCTCTGGTGATATAATAAACTACTGTTCCCAGGATTCCCTAGCAGTGAGACAGGACAGTTAAAGCAGCCTCAAACTGGATTATTTTTGCTGTGTGGTTTGAACCTTAGCCAACTGCATCAAGTGCTGAATGCACAGGTGAGATAACATAGGCTAAACCTGTGGTATCCTGCCTGTGGATCCAGTACATTCCCATCTCAGGTACTTACCTAGGCCAAAGCAGCAATGTGTAGGTGTTCAGATGTCTTCCCGCCACCACTCCATGGAGTTGCCACCACCATGCTTTCTCATCAGCCACCGCTTGCCCCCAGTATGGCCCATAAGGACAGAAATTGGGTACCTGGCTCAGATCAGTGGCAGTAGTAGGTAAGGGGACATGGAAGCTCTTCAGTCTGCTGGCTATTGCAGCGAGTCTTTTTGGACCAAGATAAGGGCCAGTTGGGCCAGGTTCAGGTCAAATCCACCAGATCAGAATCTGGTCTGGCCGATCCCAACTATTGGTCTGCATTGTGTAAACAGGACAATAACAGGCCAAGGGGAAGACAAGGGTTTTCTGGGGTTTTGTTGTTGTTGTTTTGTTTTTTTTTGCCTGTGTGTACAGCCAGCAGAGGTTGGGAGACAGTAGCAGACTGCCAGATATTCCTCATGAACCTTTTGGCCATTCCTCTCTGCTGGGGTACAAATATGTGTGTCACATAGCCTATTCTTTACCTTGTGCATTAGCCTGCTGCCATCAAGTCTTTGTCTTCACTATTTATTATTAGTGTTGAGAAAAATTTTCACTATTATTCTTGTTCACCTCTCTATATGGAACTGGGGAAGCATCTCATTGATCCCATATGGCAAAATGTCTTGGGCTGGGCCTGATCCTCATTGATTTTTTTGCCTTAAGAGAGCCATCCATCACCATTCTTTCTGCTCCTGCATCTCTAAGGATTACTCCTCTAATAGTCAAATTTTAAAAAATAAAAGGCAAAAGGGCTAGAAAGTTACAATAAATAGAAGAAGGGTGAATCTCTGTTATCCTATTTGCCAATATATATGTTGACCTGAATGATCTTCAATGCCCACACTAAGATAAGAGGGAAAAGAAGATCCCAATTCTTTTCTGATAGACTATGGTCCAAAACACACAGCAGAAATAATACAAATTGAAACCACTTTAACTGCCCTGGGTCGATGGTAGGGAATTCTGGGAACTATAGTTTGGTGAAACATTTAGCCCTCTGTCAGAGAGTTCTAGTGTCACAATAAACTGCAGTTCCTAAGATTCCTCAGCACTGAGACAGGGTAGTTTAAAAGTGGTCTTAAACTGGATTATTTCTGCAGTGTGTTTTGTTAGATGTGTCTTATCCTGTCTTTTCCCAGATGGGATACGTGTGCATTTAACTGTCAAAGATGAGTCTTACTGCATTCACTCATGGCCAGGCATATGCAGTCCTATGCAACCCAGGCTTATCCCATAACTTTTCAAGGATGGGATTCTTTAAGAACGTGTGTATCCCATCGGGGAAAAGACAGGATAAGGCACATGTGATAATCTCCTTGGACTCATTTTAGTTTTTTTCAAGCAGGCAAGCATAACCAACCCACTTTCTTTCTTTTTTTCATTCTATTTTAGGATCTTCAAAATCATCCCATTTCCTCTACTTGACCTTCTACCAGTGGCATCCCTAGGGGTGGTATCACCTGGTGCAGTAAGTCATGGTGTCAGCCCCCCCTTCATTGACCTCCTCCCATTTCACACCATACAGAATACTTAATCATGCTTTTTTGCACTATTGTTATGCATTAATCACAACTGTCATATACTACTGAATGTCATGCTAATAGTAGAGACATAAACAACTAGCAAAATTAAAATTATACCTTCAAATTAAAATAGCCTATGCAAAACTTAAATGTGTTTACATATACATAGTGAAGAGTTGGTTGAAATGTGATATTTTTAAAGAAAAATTAAAAATATTTTTAATTTCAATTTTTTAAAAAAAATGAAATTTGAAATTTT
Organism: Phrynosoma blainvillii; assembly: GCA_026167975.1. Lineage (NCBI taxonomy): Eukaryota > Metazoa > Chordata > Lepidosauria > Squamata > Phrynosomatidae > Phrynosoma > Phrynosoma blainvillii. The sequence goes on along the minus strand of JANUYF010000003.1, from coordinate 210,297,061 downwards.
TAATTTTAAAAATTTTGGGGGCCTCTCCTTTCTCCTCCCACTGAGATTCACCCCATTCCCACCATCTCTTAAAGCATTTTAAAGGGAAGCAGATGAATGCCACAGCCTGTTTCTGCCAAAAGGTAGGTGTTTGAGGAGCAGTGGTGTCACCCTCCAAGATGTCACCTGGTGTGGTCCGCACCCCCCACACACCCCTAGTGATGCCACTGCCTTCCACCATACAAACTGCCTCTTCTCCTGAAAAGATCCTCTTCACAGCCCCTTTTCTACTGTTTTTGTCTTTTTTGGTGGTAATAACAGAACTGTAAAACATCATCTCCAAAGAGGCTCTCTAGGCACTTACCTTGATATAATTTTCTCAGATGTGCAAGGTGCACTAGATTTAATGTATTTCATCTCTGAAATATGTTTTTATGCTGTTTTGGTTTTATTCAGTTTTTTATTATTATTATTTATTTTAAAAAAAACATGCTCCATACCATCCTGAATACTCTGATGAGGGTACCCTAGGCATAATCAAATAAAATGTGATAGCTGTGTGGGAATAAAAGCCTCCAAAGAGCTTTAAGAAGCTGTACCAGATGCTGTGAGACGTGTTGATATGATCCTGCTTTGGCTGCATACTCTGACAGTTCCTAATGTATGTCTAGGCTGACACAAGACTAACGGGGGATGCAGACTGGCAGTTTAGGCTGGCCTAGGGAACAGGGCAACTGCACGCCGGCCACCTCAACTCCACCCCATCTCCACCCCAATGCTGTGCACCCGACTGCATGATGTGTGGCATCAGGACGCCCTCTTGGCACAGCATGCAGATATGCTGCACCAAAGGGGTGCAAAAGAGCCACGGTGGCGGCTCTAAGGGCTCCTTTTTTGCTGCCCCAAAAAGGAGCGGCATTTGCCTACTCTTTTGGGGGCAGCAAAAAGGAGAATCAGGGCCATGGCATGTGATTGTCACTGCCCCGATCCGCCTCTCCCAGGGGTGGCACAGAGCCACCCCTTACAGGCTGTCTGCATCGGCTCTTAGTCCTACAGAATCAGCATCTGGGCCACTCCCACCTTTGGGTGTATTTGCACTGCAGAAATAATGCAGTTTGACAACACTTTAACTGCCATGGCTGAATGGTATGGAATTCTGGGATTTATAGTTCATTGTAGCACAAGAGCTCTCTGACCAAGAAATCTAAATATCTAAATATCTAAGGGGGGAAGCAGACGGGTGGCACGAGGCCGCCCCCGGAAGCTGCGGATCGGGGCCGAGGTATCCGCATTCCTCAGCCCCACGGAGCAGCGTCCCTGCTCCAGGAAGGATCGCTAAAATAGCACTCCTTCCGCAAGATGCCGAAGGTGCGCTGCAAAAGGTGTCCGCATGCCTTCGGCGCCTCTTCTGCTGCAGTGTGTGCGAATGCTGCAGCGGAAGTGCACCATCAGAGCGCCGGCCATGCGGAGGGCCGACTGCTCCAGCGACATTTTGGGGAAGGGGTTGGGGCGCCCAGTGTGAGGCTGCCCCTCCCCTTCCTGGCCTCGAAGACAGCACTTTGCGCCGTCTGCTTAGGCCCTAAATCAGTGGCCCCCAAAGTGGGTGGTAGTGCCCCCTGGGAGGCACTGAGAGAAAAAAAGAGCAGCAGGGGGCACTGAGGAGATAACCAGGGGTGGCAGGGAATTGTAAGGATGGGAGTTGCAAGTAGGGTTGCCATTGCTGCTGAAAAACTGTGAAAGTCCTGGATTGAAGTCTTTGAAAAGCAGCATGTCTCAGCTTCCTGAAGGCAGGAGTGAAGTCTCAGGAAAAAAACTCATCCAGTTCCCAGGCTCTGGGCGGTATTGCGCAGGTGTGCCAGACACAGAGCTCAGAGGTGGGAAGTAAAAGGTGGCAAGCAGAGTCTTGGAACAGTGAGGAGGCTTTCTTGTGTCCCGGTATTTGTGTGGCAATGTTGCATGCATGGTGGAACTTTTTGCTTCCTTGGGACTGGAGCCACCCTTCCCTCCAGCCCCCCCCCAACATAGAAATGTTTATGTGTGTATTTGAAAAAGGGAGGACCCTTTCTTAAGATCCAGAATCCCTCTTTCCTCTTAGTTGCATGCTAATGGGCTGGAGCTCCCCTTTCCTCCATTTCCCTCCCACAAAGAAATATGTGTGTGTGTGAAAAAAGGGGGGGCATATGGGCTCTGTAAGACAAACAGTGAAGTCCAGGAAATAACCTTTGCAAATAAGTCCATTAGTAACACAATGAGAAACTTTCTTTTTCTCTCCTGAGTGAAAATACCAGCCCCCTCCTTTGGCAAATAATATTGAATTCTCAAGGCGTCTTTGTGTTGCTGCATCTGAAAAAACTTCTAAATGCTGTTTAAAACACATCAAATGCAGTCCCATATTTTTTAAAAAAAAAGTTTTACTTTTCTTGGAGGTTAAGACCTCAATAAGTTAAACCTCAGACCTTTGTTCCCTCTTGTTTAGGATTCTCCTGTTGTGTCTAAAAAGCAATATCCTGAAATCTAGAAAGCATATCCAGGAGTAGCTGTGTTGGCCACAGTGCAAACAATAGCATCCAAAATCCACAAAACAGTGATACCTTTCTCTTGTTTGATTTTTAACACCTTTGCCCAATGAAGAAGCCACAGTTGAGCTTCAAAACTGTTGTGCATTTTGATTGGCCAATAAAGGTGTCACTGTTTTGTGACATTTATTTTGGGTGTTATTGTGCTTTGTTGTATGGGCTAGCCAGCACAGCAACCCCTGGAGTATGTGTTTTAACCACCTGAGACATGGTGTAAGGTGTTTAAAGGATTTTCTGTCCCACATGCCAAAATAACTGTTTTGGCTACTATATAAACCTCAATTTGGATAGAATAGGTCAGAACATTTCTTCCTCAGACACCAAAATAGTGCCATCTGCCCCTACTCACAGTGTAGATTCAGGCAACACACTCCTTGCTAGAATTTCATGTGAATCCTTTAAAGTTAAAATCAGTATACATTTTCACAGTTGTATTTTACAACAGGAGTTACAGTATGTGCAGTTTGTCAGGTTATATGCTGCAGAGAACTAAAAAGGTGGTCCTTTCATGTATGCAGTTGCTGAGGTTCTTGGGGGGTTAGTATTGAGAAGGTTGCCTGTTTCTGAGTTTTCTATTTACCTCACAGGAGATCATTAAAACAAAAACACAAAATGTACAGGGTTGACATCCATAGTCAATGCCACAAGGAGCCTCACAAGGAGCCTCATAAGGTTCACTGCTCCCTCTTCTCCTTCTAGTCATTGCTGCCTGTTCACCTGTCTTCACTGAGCAGTAATGAGAAGAAACAACATCTTCCACCTGCTTTGTGATTCTCCTTCTGGATGTTTGTGCAGAAGAGGACAAAAAGGAGAGGGCAAACAGGCTTGATAGTTATGTAGCTCCAAAAGAGATTAAATGCATCACCAAAAAGAGGATAAAAGAGGACATAGCTGAGTTCAAAAAGTTAGTAGTTTTTAAAAATAGTTGCATTTGTAGGAGATTATCGCACTGCTAATAAAACCGGCTTACCTGAGCCAGCTTAAAATTTAAAATGGGTGGTATCTTGATGTTATCAGAAGGATTTAGCCACTGAAATCACCACCTAGGTCCATCCTGGGTCCATCCCCACTCCCAAGGGCACTCAGCACATTTCTTTTTGAAACCAGAAGTTTTCTGGCTTAAGGAAATGACCACCGGAGTGGCCCTGGGAGCAGGGATGGACCCAGGCTGGACCCAGGTGGTGATTTTGACAGCTAAATCCTTCTGATAACATCAGGATGTCTCCCATTTTAAAATTTAAGTCAGCTCAGGTAAGCCAGTTTTATTAGCAGTATGATAATCTCCGTAGTTTCAAGGCCATCAGAGCAGTTTGGTTACCATTGCACTTACATCAGTAGCTCTTAAAGTAGTCTCCTTTGCCAAGAATGCCCCTCAGTTTGAAAGGCTAACAAAGGTCACTTCAAATCTCAGAACAGCAGTCCTTGAAAAAAAAAAACTACAAAGGAAGATTGGAAAGAGACACTGCAGAATTGGAATATATCCACAAACTCCAGTCCATCAACAGTGTGTTGAACAGAGAGAATGGTTTCCTCCCACATTACACATATCATAACACTAGTTAACACCCCAACCTCATGAGGATTCTCTTGGACAGTTTATCACATCTCCTTTCTGGGTCCCAGACAGCATCACACAACATTCCAATAACGCTCTCCACCATACACATAGGGACAGAGCAGATAGGTAGGAAAAAGCATCTCAATCCTGTATTTTCCAAAAGTGGGCCAAAACCCCACTGTCCGCATGGTCCACTCCCAAGACAGGCCAAATATCCATGGGCAGACCTCATGGCACAGTTTTAAGCTGCTCCGCAGGGTAATTTTATTTTGTTCCTACCCTACCAACCATGCTCACCTTCACACAAACACACCATCTGTGACCTCCAAGTACCTTCCCTGTCTACCCAGATGCCATCCCATTACATGGCTGCCCATTTGATCAGCCACACTTCACATGCAATGCTGCAATAGCATTGGTGATTTCACATGCAATGCTCCACTGGCATTGGTGAAATCACATGCAATGCTCCACTGGCATTGGTGCATTCATGTGCAAGTGATACATTGTCAAAGCACAATCATGGACACCCCCCCCCCCACATGGCTCCTTCACCCCATGCTCCCCTGTTGGACTGCCTGATTTGTGTACATTGTAATTACATCTATTGAATTTTCATTTATTTATTTTTTGCTTTGCTGCAGCTCCGCATTGGCTCCAGACTTTTCATATGCAGGAATGAAATGCACATTTTCCAAGCTAAGATGGAGTATCCCAGCTTTTTTTTTCCCCTCCTGTTTTTTCCCCTGGAGCACAGCTTCATTTCAGTTTCCACCCACTTTGGAGGCATGCCTCATATAAAAGCCCCACTTTCAAAGCACCTGGAAGCCACTTTACTTTGCCCATCTGTTTCACCACAATTATCTACCCACCTTGGTTTAGGCAACATCTTTCCTCCTGCCTTTATCCCCCAATGACCACCATTAAAATTGAACTTGTCACCTCATTACCACAGGTTTTCCTTTCTATTGCTGTTCACACATGCAGCCAGCTCATTCATGGCTATAAAGATCTGTTTCTAAGCGTTTCATTCCCATGCATGAAGTAGATTTAAGTCTACAAAAGTTTAGGCTACCAACTTGTTTCTCTCAATTTCAAAGGTTTTATAAGATCCCTTTGTATACTGATCCATGCTAACATGGCTTTGTCTTTGAAAGATCACTTCTGTATTTAAAAGTGTTCCTTGAAGTTTTCTCCTGTCAAAATCTAGTTGAAAAGTTTTTAAAAATGTAAGAGTTCCTGAAGGTGCCCATCAGCTATTAGCACTTAAACACAGAGCTTTATATCAGAGCTTAGAAGTAAAATATTTGTTATGTGTGATTAGCTATAGCTATTAGTTATAGGCTTCAGCCATTGGAGAAACTTCAAAGAAAACCTTCTAATAAGATCTCTGTTCATGGCTTTCTTGGTTGAGTCAATCCCCCTATAATATAGACTTCCTCTTTTTCTTACTGCCTTTAATTTTACTCAGCCTTATTGTCTTGCTGTTTCATGATATGTCCAAAGTATGATAGCCTCAGTTTTGTCATTTTGGTTTTTAGTGATTGCTCAGGCTTGAATTGCTCTCTGGATCTTTTGTCCTTCTGGCAGTCCCTGATGTTTATAGAACTCCCCTCCTGCATCACATTTCAAAGGGTTAATGTTTTTTCTTATTAGGTTTTTTTCACTGTCTAGCTTTCACATCTATACATAGAAACTGGAAATACTGTGGCATGAATAATCCTGACTTTGTTAATCACTGATATATCTTTGCACTTAAGGATTTAACCTAATTACTTCATAGTTGCCCTTCCTAGATGCACCCTTTTTCTGGTTTCTTGGCCACAATCTGCATTTTGATTTATGCTTAAGCCAAGGTATAGAAAATGTAGATGTCATTGTAATTATTTTATAACTATTTACTTGTAAGGATAATATATTTCTACCAGAGAACCAAGTCTTCTACATTTGGGTGTTTTAAAAAACAACAATTTAAAAAAAAAACAGTTCATTTTGCTAAACACCTCTCATCCTCTAAATAGGATGAGTTGATAAGATAAGTTGTCCTAGAAGAGGTGGACCCACTCAGAAAGAGGGGACCTACTAAGGGTAGCTTGGCCAAGGATCCTGAACAAAACCTATTGCTGAAACATTAAATATGGCTACCTACTTCTCACACCCTAGCCCAGATACACACACGTGTGCACACACAGCTATACCTATCTCCTGGGATAATCATATATATGAGAAGGTAAAGGTATTCCCCGCTGTCAAAGTTGTCAAGTCATGTCCGACCATAGGGGGCGGTCCTCATCTCCATTACTAAGCCAAAAAGCCAGCATCATCAGACATTACTCTGTGGTCATGTGACCAGCGTGATTGCACAGAATAGATCATTTAAAAGGTCTTATTGTAACAATCAGTGAGCATATACGTTTCATAGGACTAGATAAATGATGGAGGTAAAACCACTGGCAGGAAATTCCATAGCCATTCCAAACTCAGAAACCTATGTGCATACCAGTGTCTTGTTTCATAAACAAAGCACCAAGAGATTACTGTGGCATACCTGCACTTAGCAAATGAGAAATGCCAAAACAGATCAAGCAGCAAATCCATATTGGACTATGACAAATTGCTTCTGAAATCATGTTTTCTACAATCAGTTACTCCTACAGTGATTGATAGTTTCAAATTTTCATGTGGATTTGAGGTCTTAGGCCTACACTGATAAGAACAGGAAAGTAGCTAAGCAATTCAAACATAGATTTTGACATAAACTCAGCATTATTTGTTACGTTTCCATCTCACATTCTACTTGCCATCTGTTTCCCCCCAGAAGAAAACTCTTAACACACCTTGCAAAATTTTATATATCTTCTGAAGTCTCAAGTATAAGTGTTTCTTTTTTATATGTTTATATCACTGTTTTTATTACAAATCTATTATTCAAAATTTATAGCAATTAGCATTTGCTACCTTTCCACACAGGCTACAATATGTTGTAACAGATTTCTTCTAGAGAATATGATTTTATTGTCCAATTATCTGTACATCTTAATACATCTATTAAAACACCTATTGCTAGGTGCTTAGTAATTTGTCTTTGAATTCATGTATTTTTATTTTTTAAAAAATACTGTGAGAATTGGCATCTATTTATAACATAAAGAGAACAGGAGCACAAAACAAGAAAAATAGCTTTCAGCCATTTTCTCCCAATGTCCAAAATTTCACCCTACTTCCACCACCAAGTAAAATGGATTCTCCAGTTCCTTGAACACACAGATCACTCATCAGCTGGATTCTTCCACCACCCATCAGGGTACATATAGCCATGCATATACAAACTGGTGCCACAGCGGATTCTGCAAATTGCCTTGGAAGTTAGTACTGTTGAAATCAGGGACTTATTTCTGAATATCCCAATGCAGACTTGTTTCTAGGGCTGCTGCCAAGTGGTGTCAAACTGCATTAATTCTGCAATGTAGATGCAGCCTAGGACTTACTTCTGAATAGCCCAATAAAGTAGGGTTGTCTGGTCTCGGTGTAATGGCTGCAGTCTCAGTGAATTGCTGTACTTCTCTGGGTATTCCAGGGGATGGATGAATCTCAGGGCAAACTGCACTGGAGGAAAAAATGTGATTGATTGATTGATTGATTTGTATGTGAGGTGGCTTTAAATGCTGGGTATCTGGCCAGTGATCTCCAGCCATAACTAGTTGGGCGAAGAATCTGGCACAACATACAGCTGTTCAAATGTGTGCTGCACTTGACCAAAACTGGCACACCAAAACACACAGGAGAGGAATATGATGGGGGGATACATGTACTCTGGAGCAAGGCAGTCTGTGAAAGTCTTGTGACTTATGATCCTTCTTATTGCACAGGCCCTGGAGGCAGCCATGTGTGACCTGGAAGACTTTGAAGGTTGGCAGTGAGTCTTCGACAAGGCCCAGCAGTAGCATATGGCCTGGAAAAACTTCTTATGTGCCATGTGCATTGTTGGTGAGATCCCACGAGATGTGAGACCTAACAGGAATGGTGATAACCGCTGCAGCTACTACATACATTTTGCTACCTGCCCAGCAATTTACAAAAAAGAAAACTTGTGGACTGAGAACTTTAATCAAGGTAAATCAACTTTTTTCTTCTTAAATTTAGACTGAATTTACATGTTTTACCTCTACATCTACCAAAATATTCCTGATGCAAACACATGGACATTTCTTGAGGAATCCATTATTCTCTGCCACAAAGAGGCCTATGGCCTCACTGGAATGGAGACATATTGGATTGCAAAAGAGGGGTCCCTGTTGAGATGCAAATGGATTTCACATTTCCTGGACTTTGCAAATCTTCCTATAGCCACAGGGCCAAAAGGAGGAAGCCTGCCTACAAAAGATATCCTCCCCACCATATACCATCTTAACTAAAGACTGAAACAACATGTAGGCATCTGACTAACATCTCCAATTGTTTTTCTCCTGTTTGGTTTGTAACATCTTGCCTGATGACGAAGCCCATGGAGCTTCGAAAGCTTGCAACAAGTATATTGTGCATATTGGTTGGCCAATAAAGGTATCACAGATGGATTTTTGTTTGAATTTGCTAAATGGCCAACACAGCTACCCCTGAATAAATTCCTGGTGTGTTGGTGAACCAACATTGCATAAGTGCCACACCCAAACAAACACATTTATATGACAAAAGAGAGCCCCAGCACTAGCAGGGAAAGGGTAGGAATGGTGCCCAGGTTTTTAAGGGGGGGGGGACATTTAAATGATGCCCATTAGAAAAATCATACTTTCTCCTGTTCCACTGCTGTTCTCTTTAAAAATGTATCTCCCTATCTAGAGAATCAGAGAAGCACAACAGTTCCCTGAAACTTCATCTGAAACCCTGAGAGCTGGCAACCTGATTCACAGTACATGAAGAAGAGGTTTCCTGCACTTTTAAGAGTTGTGGGGAGGAAGGAATGTAACTTGCATGACTAGGAATGCTTGCAAAATCTGCCATGGGATCTTATGGTGGCAGATGTTCCTAGCAGCCTCACCACACCAGACTTCAATTGCCTTGTCTCAACACAATCTGTAGCCAGGTCAGAAAAATCCTCTGCCCTCAAAATTTACAGAGATCTCTATGCATGTTCCTGTGAAAAATACTGCATTATTTTTGAAAATAATGGATGATAATGCAAGGTTGAAATAAGTGATAAGAAAAAAAGAAGCACATTTTTGCATATAAAATACATACAAGTGGTTTGGTTTATTAGTGCACCTTGTAGAAAAATGTATTTTGTTTTTCATATTATTTTCCATCCAAAATTCACTACAGGTTGAGTATCCCTTATATGAAATGCTTGGTATAAGAAGGTTGGGTTTGTTTGTTTGTTTGTTTGTTGTTGTTGTTTTTTGTTTGTTTGTTTTATTTTAAGTTGCATCTGCACTGCAGAATTAATGCAGTTTTAACTACTGCTCAATGCTATGGAATTATGGGATTTGTAGTTTTGTGAACTATTTAGCCTTCTCTGTCAGGGGGCTCTAGTACCACAATAAATTACCACTCCCATGATTCCACAAGATGGAGCCATGGCAATTGAAGTGATGTTAAACTGCATTAATTCTGCATTGTGGCAACAGCCTTAGAGTATTTGCACAAACATAATGAGATATCTCAAAGAGAGGACCCAAGTTTAAACATGAAATTAACTTATGTTCACATACACCTTATACATATAGCCTCAAGGTAAATTTATACAATATTTTTAATAATTTTGTACATGAACAATTAGAAAGCAAGGTGTTACTATTTCAGCCACCCATGAAAAAAAATACATTTTGGAGCATTTCACATTTCACATTTTTAGATAAGGGATACTCAACCTGTACCATGAAAATTTGGGAAGAGCTCTCTGTGAATGATGGTGCAATGAGAACACCTGGTGTGCTGAAATACACTATGAGGCAGATTATGTTTGATTCATACATCATTATGCATGACAGAGCTGCACCTGCTGAAATTCCCTATTCTCTTTTGGATCTGGCCATCCTAAATCCCATGTCAGAGTGAGGTGCTGCTGAGTAAAGAAGCAGAAATACAGATGTGAATCATATGAACTCATTCCAGGGTTGCAGTTGCTATCAAAAATAGCCATAGAATCATAGAACATACATTATACGGTTGGAAGACACCATTAAGGGTCGTCTTGGGCAGGTGCATATGAGAGGCACTCCTTCAAGCATCAAAGTTCCAAGCTTTTTAGAGTTTTAAATGTCCTTACCAGCAGCTTGAATTCAGCCCAGAAGTGTATTGGCAGCCAGTGCAATTCCTTTAAAACAGTAGTCCATACATTTGTATGATGTTTCTGTCAGAAGTCTACCTGCTGCAGTTTGCACCAGTTCCTGAGTCATCTTCAATGGCTCCCCACATAACATGCAGAATAGTAGTCTAGTCGGGAAGTTACTAATGTATGGACTACTGTGGCTAAATTCTCCTTGGCCAGAAAAGGCTGTAGGTGGCAGACTTGTCTAAATTGGTCACAAGCACTCTGAGCTATGAAGTCCACTCAGTTCTCCAGTGGCAAAAATGTCTCTAAGAGTACTCCCAAGCTACACATCTGCTCTTCTGGGAGAGTGCAACTCCACCCAGGGCAGGTAACTTACCCAATTCTTGGACTTGAGAATCATCAGTCCACAGAGCCTCCATCTTATCAGGATTCAGCTTTGGTTTATTGGCTCATGTCCAGCTCAGTAAAACATACAGGTAATACCAATGGTCCAGCACCTGCACAGTTCCTGTTGACTACAATGACCAGGAAAAGTAGAGCTGAGTTTCATCAGCATACTGATGGCACCCCACCCCAGACCCCTTGTGACCTCAACTAATAGCTCTATATAGAGACCTCAATTAATAGCTTTATATAGATATTGAACAGCATGGGACACAAGAGGCAATCTCATGGTACCCCACAGCTTAATGGCCATGGGGATAAACAAGAATCATCCAGTACTAGTCTTTGAAACCAGCCCCACAACAAAACGTGGAAACACTGCACATCAGGGACACCTATTCCTATCCAGTGGAGCCAGTCCCATAACATAGCATGATCAATGGGATCAAAAGCCACTGAGAGATCAACATGGTAGCACTTCCCCCATCTTTCCCCTAGAATAGGTCATCAGATAAAGTGTCTAAGGGGGACTGCAGATGGGTGACTTTGGGCCGTCCCGGGAAGTGGCGGATTGGGGCTGCGGCAACCCCACACCATGGCCCCTATCCTCTCTTTTGCTGCCCTGGAAAGGGTGGTAAAATGCCACTCCTTTTAGGGGCAGCAAAAGGCTACCCTAAGAGCCAGTGCACAGCTCTTCAGTGCCCTTTTCGGCACAGTGTGTCAGAACGCTGCGCCAGAAGGGCATCCTGACACCACATGCCATGTGTAATGGCACGCGGCATCAGGACAGCGTTGGCGTGGAGTTGGGGCAGACAGCGGGCGGCTGCCTCACCCCAACTCTGCCTCTAGGTTGGCCCTTTGGGCCAGTCTGCAGAGGCCCTAAGGCTGTTTCAGGTCTGTGCCCTGAGCTGAAACAAGGCAGGAATAGGTCCAGAATTCCTGAAGCTGGCCAGGTGCCATGCCCAAAAAAGGGGATATTTAAACAGGGCATTAATTGTCATATACCTCTGTGTCCAGGGAGGTCTTTTTCAGGAGTGGATGCACTACTGTCTCATTCAAGGAAGCAGGCACCTCCTCCTGACATAATGAGTAACCACCCCCTAGACTCACCACCTCAGCTAATTTTATCAGCCAAGATAGGCAAGGATTGACCTTACATGTAGGCCTTCATGCATCTTGAAGGGTTGACCTAACATGTTGTGGGCTTTAGGCATCTTGTCTACACCATCAAGCTTCAACATCTGAAACTGATCCAATGAAAACTAATCAGATGGAGCACTGGACACTTCCACAGACTCTGTGTGGTGTCACGTTCTGAGTGAATATCAGTGCATTGTTCCTCAAACTACCTAGCAAATTTGTCACAACAGATAACTGAAGGCTCAGCTCCTTTCTTCTCTGAGTCTGATCCCAATGAGTCTCCAACCTCCTGGAATAACTGTACTGTGTGACATGATGAGGATACAATACCAGAGGCATAGTAAGATTCTTTATGTGATCTCACTCCTGCATAATAGAAACAGCAAAGAGTCTTTACCAGTTTCCTGTCATATTCACTCTATGACCTATGCCAACTGTGTTCAGCCTAATCCAGTCTATTCCATTGCCCATCGATCTCCTGTCAACCAAGGTGAACTCAGGATTGGACTGGGTGCTCAGGAGTGTGTGTGTGTTTGCGTTTGTCTGTGTCTGTGAATGAAAAAAAATCAGTAGTTCTAGAAATCAATAATCCATATATAATAAAATTCTGTTGGGCATGAATTCTTAACCAGAGGAAGATTAATTAACGGTATAGCTCTAAACAAGTCTTGACTGAAGCAAAAGCCAGACCCACTTTGACATTGTCATCTTCATCAGTGGCCAGTATTATTTTAATCTTCTAATTCTTCCCACCAAACCAATCAAAACACATCATAAGAGAGTTCCTCATGGAACAAGAATAAAAATGCCTTTTGTCTTCACCACCCACAGCCTGTTTTTTTAAAAAGAAAAATATTCCTGACTGAATATAGACTGAAGTAGCAAACAAACAGGTACACAGATAATTCCAGATGTATGTACAGGTGAGCCAAAGGCAAAGCAAAGACTGAAATCCAGATGAAGTGCTTGTTGAACTAATAAACCCCAAAGAGAAGACACAGGAATTTTACAGCAGCAAAGTTGAGGGGTTGATTTTAGAATTAGCTACAGGAAGAAGATTGATTGTTGAGGGCTGTAATCTTACAAACACAGAATCTGAGGCCAAGCTATCGTGTGCTTCCATCTGGTATGGATTTGCCATATTTTAAAGGGACCTTTGTTGGTATCAAAAACAATTTTATCTCAACCATTTTACCCCAATAATTACCGGTAATTATTTACAGAAATTTAGACTTTGATCTCCACCTCAAAAAAAAAAAGAGTGACTAAGGACACTGCAGAGGGGTGGGATATAAATATATTATTATTATTATTATTATTATTATTATTATTATTATTATTTTAAAGGATGACCAGGTTTTCATAGGCAGAAATCACCTTTCAAGAAATAGTCATTGGAAATATGAGTGGGGTGTAGACTGGAGGTTGTGTGGTTTCCAAACTTTGGTTTTCCATATGTTTTGGAATTCAGATCTCAGAAGTCCCAGCCAACTTGACCAACAGTCAGGAATTCTGGGAGCTAAAGGTTATAAATTACTGTCATACACCAAAGGCCAAGGGGACAGGCATAAGCCCACAGTAACCCCTTCTGAAATTTAGCCATAGCAAAAGACCAGAATGAAAACAGACCCAGTCATGATCAATAGGACTTTTATTTTTTTAAAAAAAAAAAAAAAACATTCAGCAGAACCAAAAGGGGCCCACTCACCTGTTGAGCTTCCAGTGTAGAATGTCTGCTAGTGTGACCAGGCCATTTCTGTCACAACATGAAACCAGACTGAATGGGTACAGAAATCAGGTATCTACACAAGGAAATTGTTTTCTTCTTTACCTGGATCCCACACACATACACAAATGAATTACTGATAGGCCGCCTTTAGACACTCCAAACTATGTAGCTGCTTCTGGGGGTGGGTGGGGGTGGGGGTGCACACACGCACCCAAATCAAGAAAGATAGAACCCTGTTTCAGCAACTAGCCAGTCCATCATGCAATAATGTTTTGCTGTCTAAAACAAGACACTCTCTTCCCCTCTGCAAATGTTTGAACAGAAAAAAAGGAGTTTATGGAACAGAGGAGAAAGGGAAGAAAAAAGAAGATAACAACCACACACAGAGAATTCTAAACAAAGTCAATATGTTAGCAAGTAACATATTCACTATTCAGTAATCTTAGGCGGTGGCATCACTAGGGGGTTACAGACTGCACCAGGTGACACCCAAAGGGGGGTGACATCACTGCTCCTCAAACACCTACCTTTTGTCAGAAACAAGCTGTGGAATTCATCTGATTCCCTTTAAAATGCTTTAAGAGATGGTGGGAGTGGGGAAGCTCCTTGGGAGGAATAAGGAGAGGCCCCAGATTTTAATAAAAAATTAAAAATTAAAAAAATAAAATTAAAAAACTTTTTTTTATTTTTTTATTCTATTCTTTTTAAATTTTCTTTAAAAACATCACACTTTAACCAAATCTTCACTATGTATATGTAAATATATTTAGCTTGTTCATATGATATTGTAATTTGCAAGTATAATTTTAATTTTGCTAGTTGTTTATGTTACAACTATTAGCATGACATGCAGTGGTATATGAGAATTACAATTTACAAGTACCATTGGTGCAAAAAAGCATTATTAAGTAGTTTGTATGGTGTGAAATGGGAAGGTGATACCAACCCTAGTGATACCATTGGTCTTAGGCTCTAGTTTATTGTGGCACCAGAGCTCTCTGGCAGAGAAGGCTTAAGGTCCCAGAAAAAAATACAATTCCCATGATTCCCTAACACTGAGCCAGGACAATTAAAGTGGCCTCAAGCTGCACTATTTCTTGCAGTCTGTAAAGACTCCGTCAGCCTTCCATATCCATGGACTTTTAAATACATGGATTCAAGCATCCACAGCTTGAAAATATTCTCTATATATTTTAGAGAGTGTGTGTGTGTGTGTGTGTGTGTGTGTGTGTGTGTGTATACACACACACACACACACATTCTAATAATCAAGCCTTGATTTTTCCACTTTATGTAAGGGACAGTATACTATGTCATTGTATTTAATGGGGCTTGAGCATCCTCAGATTTTGGTATTGATGGAGGTTCCGGGAACCAAACTCCAACCAATACCAAGGGCCCACTGTACTATTCAAAGTGATGGTCCATGAGACATTGGCTGTCAGTCTGTAGTAAGTTTCCAGGAAACTATACTAATATCAAAGTAATATGGTGCAAATATGGTACCAGTCTCTGGTACATGGGGAGAGGGGGATAAAGTACTGATCTGCCACATCAGATATGTTGAGAAGCACTGTTCTTAAGGTCATTGCATAGAGTATGGTCTGAGAGAGAGAGCATCTTAGCATCCAGTTAGAAGTTACTAGCATGACACTGGAAGAGCTAGAAACTCTTACTTTTATGAGAATCTGACTCATTTGTGGAGACTGACTATTGTATTGCCAAGTCATATAATATCCTCTATATCTGATCTCATTTAATGGCTGAACCCACCTTCTTTATAACCGTAAACTTGTGCCTCAAAAGAGTTGGCCAATTGGGATCCAGAAGACCTAGTTTGCAAAGAAAGCTTACGTTAAAGATGTGCATTGAGACAAAGCATAGGATGTGTGGTTAGGCAGGATGTACCAAATGCTCTAGAGGGCACAGGTGAGCTACAGTGGGATATAAGAGTTTGCCGCATCAGATGATCGGCTTCATTCAGGAATTTATAGATTCGGTTCTTCGCTACACCTCACTTTACTCAGATTGTTCCACAGAGACTGATTATAAATTTTTAATTTATGTTGCGAACCATCTTGGATGACATACTGAAAGAAAGATGGAATATAGATAAAATAAAATACATCCAAACCAGCAGGTGCATATGTTGACATTTATTTTACTTGAGTTGGTTTTAATTTAATTTGTATATATTTAGTATGACTTGATAAATACGTGTGTTGTTTTTATACTGTAAACTATTTTAGTAATACTATCGTATTGCAAGATGCCTAATAAATCCATTAAAAATAAATTAAATCAAAAGAATTGTTATTTCAGAATAGTTTTTCTTAATCATCAGGTCTTTTTTGGATTGTTTTTCTTTATTCAGATTTTTGCTTTAGTTCTACAGCTAAAATTCTGCAGCTAAATTTTTACAGATGAGTGACCCAGAACATATGCTGTGAAGGAAATCATAAATGAATGCCCTTGTGTTATTAACAACCTGGCCACCTGGCAGAACTGTTCATCCATACAGAAAACCTTCCCCAAAAGCTGACTCTTGGGGAGTTAGAAACAGCAGAAGCATTTCTGAAGTAAAACTTATAGGATCTTCTATTCAGAAAACATCCCACTCAGAAGACATGATTATACACACCATATTCCATACAGTAATCTCTGTCCACATGATAGCAATGCTTCCATACAGTAATCTCTGCCCATGTGATAGCAATGCTTTTCTATTAAAACATGTCAATAGGGGAGAAACTGATCATGGTATACAGACATTTTGAGCTCAGATTTTGAACCACAGCAATTTTACTGTTATGAATGTGACTGCCTTTCAACAACGTCACCGTATTATATCTTAAGCTTTAAATTGCTCTTGAGCTTTTCTTCCATTTTTTTCTTTCAAAACAGGAATGTATACAATACTTTGCCTATGGAGTATTCCAAAAGCATTTGACAAATTTAGCAAACAAAGGTGAAGAATTATTACAAACCATTCTACACAGTTGCTTTTTTACCAGGAAGATCTGAATTGTGCTAAGCTGCTAACATTACAGTCAATCATGATCACAGATTCCATTGTACTCCAGGAGTTTTCAGTAAGCCTCAGGATATTCCACAACTGATTATCGGGCAGCCACAAATGCAACAAGAAGTTCCTGTGTCCCTTATCTTACCACTACAGTGTAAGATTGCTGCTGCAATGTAAGATCACACTGAGAGCCGACATTTGGTTGCCTAGAAGTTAATGCAGCTTTTGAATCACAGAATGGAGGCATCAGTGTGTCCAGGGGCTCATCCTGCACAACAGAATGGGCAGGAGACTCCCAAACACAACGGCCATCTTACTACTTCTTAAAGCTATGCAAAACACCTTAAACATAATCCTGTTGGTGTCCTACATGCACCTAAATTCCCTACGGAAGCTGTTGGATATTTTTGTCCAATGAGAAATGTCTGTATCCAGTTTAGCACTTCAGAAGTGGAGTTGCACATGTGGTGACACTGGATGTTCAGAGGTGTGTGTATACAAGAAGGCATGCACTCGGATGAGTGTGCCCATGTAGATTTTGCAGATTCAGGGCCTAAGCAGACTGCCAGAAATAGTGCACATTAAATTGAAGCACTGCCCTGGCTCAGTGCTAGGGAATCATGGAAACTGTAATTTATTGTGGCACCAGAGCTCTCTGATGGAGAAGGCTCAATGTTCCTGAAAAAAATACAGTTCCCATGATTCCCTAGCACTGAGCCAGGGCAGTGCTTCAATTTTCTGAAACTCTGGCAGTCTGCTTAGGCCTTCAGTTACACATTTGGGTGCTCAACTTTGCCATTCAACACAAAGGTTCTATGCCACACTCAGTGCACAACACTAAATGGAGAAATATAAGAGATTATCACATTGAATTTAAAGCAATTTATCCCTGATGGGATACAGTCACATTTAATTTTAAAAGTAGGTGTTATTGCACTCAGCCATGGCTGGATGAGTGCAACCCATATGCAGCCCAGATCCCAATCACACTTATCCCAGTGGCTTTTCAAAAAGACAAGCTCCTATTTTTGAAAAGCCTCAGGATAAGTGCAGCCACAGCTGAGTGCAATAATACCTGCTTTTAAAATTAAACATGATTTTATCCTATTGGGGATAAGTTGCTTTAAATTCAATGAGATAATCTCCCAAGTCAATGCAACCATTAGGTAGAATCTCAGCCATCACAATGAGAAGCCATACACACACTTACCATTGAGCCCATAGATCAGGGGTAGGCAACCTTTCCCCTTTAAGGGCCGAAGGACTTCAGCTCCCAGAAGCCTCAGCCATGTTGGCCAATAGTCCCATGTTGGCCAATAGCTCCTGGGATTCTGGGAGCTGAAGTCCCTTGGCCCTTAAAGGGGAAAGGTTGCCTACCCCTGCCATAGATTAAATTCACTAACCATGACAGTGGGATCACATTGTTGTAGATGTGTGCCTTTAAGTAATTTCCTACTTATGGCAACCCTAAGGTGAACCTATCATGGTTTTTTCTTCAGAAGACTTGTTCAGAGAGGTTTTGCCATTGCCTTCCTCTGAGGCTGAGAGTATATGACTCACCCAGGGTCATTCAGTGGGCTTCCATGGCCAAGTAGAGATTTGAACCCTGGTCTCCTGGAATCCTAGTCCAACATTCAAACCACTGCACCATGCTGGCTTGGGATCCCATTCACCTTCTGAAAAATGTGTCATCCATCAAAAGAGAGCGATGCTGTTTTGATAGGGCATTATTATTGATTAAAAACATAAATAATGACTGCTTCCAGGAAAACAGGAAAAGACATGTTTTGACTGCTTTTCTACTTCCAAGTCTGAAGAATGAAAACTATTCATACAGAGCTTTTTTGCTATTCAGTACCAGCTAATGGAGGTATCTGCTAATTAGTAGTATCTGCTAATGGAGGCCCACATGTATACATGGCTTTTGTACCAAGGACAGTGTAATTACAAGACATACATCAAGAGATCGGGTCCAGCTCTCCTATTAGACACAGTGGCATGCTTGTCTCGCAGGCTTCTGATCTGGAGTATCATTCAAAAACTTTTAAGTTTATCATTACTATGTCTTTGCTGCCATGGTAGGGTAGACATTTGTGGGGTGCTCTCCTTGCAGGTGCCTAAATAACTTGGCTGGCCTTGGGTCCAGTGCTTCTTGACCTGAAAGAAAAGGGACAGTGTTTTCTGCTCTGCCTCAGTGCAGGCCCTCAACAGACTCCAATCCACAGTTTACTGTCCCTTGTCTTCAGGCAATAAGAATTCATCATCTATGACTAAATGAATCTAAATTACATTAAGCCAGACCATGGAACTCATTTTCATCAGCTAAATTGTCATGGCTTTCTAAGATCTCAGTTCATGGTCTCTCCTGCATAGCTACTGGAGGTCCTTTTAACCATGATATTACGTGCACATTTGTGCAGTGGTTCAAAACTTATATTCTTTATGCCATGTGATCATATTACTTTTTATTAAAGATCAGTAACCCCTGGAATTCCCTCTGAACTAATGCCAGAAGTTTCCCATTTGCTGAAAGGCAAATGTTTCTATTAAGAACACAAGGTTTATTGTCCATTATAATCAGCATTTGTTTTCTGCTGGAGTTTACACAAAGCATCTAACATTCTACTACCTGCTGAAGAGCCAAGGTATTATAATCTACCTGTGATTTCAATAGGTATTATTGTCCATATTGGTTGCCCTGTCATGAATGAAAATCAAACATTTGCTTGGAAACTAATTTAAATGTTACTATTGATAGGAATGATTTCAGATGTTCATGAAAGTTGTTTCTCAACTTTTATGCTCTTAAGTTAATTTAAATATGGTTTGGTCAATATAATATATGTGGTTTTATTCAGGTGCAGCTTTATCCAGCCTGGTGACCTCCCAATGTTTTGAACTTCACTTCTCATTTTTCTTAGCCAAATAATGTTCAGGATTACCAGGAATTATAGACCAAAACATCTGGAGGGAATCATGTTGAAGAGCATGTGTTGAGTGGTGTTTCTGACAGCAATCTTGTCACCACATTTTGCTGAACATGCAGCTTCCATGTTCTCCACCAAAGCAGGCCTACACAGACACACTCCATTAATTTAGATGGGAAGTTACTAGTGTATGTGACAAGATGCCGTTCCAGGAAGAAAGTGAGCCAACCAAAGGCATCCAAAAACTTTCTAAAGCCACCAAGGTCATATGATCTTTTATTGTCAAAAATGAGTACACTCAAAATACTAGTTCCTTCAGGCACTACCTCCCTAATCCTAGAAGATGGAGCTCATAGATCAGCTAACATAGCTGATCTTCATTAATAATCTGCCAGACATCAACAGCTAAACTGCTCTTCTCAGGTACAGTAGAGGATATTGTCTCATTGCAAGTGTTGAATTAAGATTTAGCTGATAGATTTATAGTCTTCTGTAAATAGAACAAGATGACAAAATCTCATTCTCCTCAGGCAGCAAGATGTTTTGGGTCAACCTGGCAAATGCCTCACTTACCTATTCTATAAAACAGATATTAAAGGGACTGGTCATCCAGGTAATAAGCTGTTGCCAGAAGCCTTGGTGATCTTCCAGATAATATGCTTTCTCTGAGCTCATGTAGTACCAAGACGCTGCTATAATGCTTGGTTGGTGAATATACACCATAGCTGAGGAATTGTGCGGAAATGCGATGAGGGACAGAATCTCTGGTAGTGATACAGTCCATAGCCATTTTTATGTTCACCTGTGCTACCAAGTAAGCCCCATGAGAATCAAGTGATCAGTCATGCAAATAGAGAAGAAGCATCTAGTTAATGTGTTCCTTAGTGAATAAACATGTCAATTATCTACCAAGAATCAAAATTACACAATGAAGCATATTCTAGGGAGCAATGGCCATACTTTTCTGTACATTCATACTGACTCACATAATACTGAATTATTTTCTAAGAAATGACTTCAGAAATTAAGATGCTCAGATGTTCTGACAGGAACAAAGCTAAAAGATATACAACAAAGACACACACCTTTCAGTGGAATTTCATGGGAAGTTCTAAAATTTGGCTCTGAGGTGAATTTTCCCTTCAAAGTAAAACTATAACTTTTCAAAGCAATGATTGTGTTAATTTGCATAATGTATTAAAGTCCAAGGTTGACACTTCTGAAGGGGAAAGGAAATGCATACTTTTATTAAAGTATTCTAGTTCAATAAAAGGGTCTGAAAACATTATGACATGCATCATATTTTGTTCACTTCGACAATACTGAATTATGTACCTTAAGGCTCTTTAGCCAATAAACTCTGAGGTCATTTTGGCACTTCATTTTCCACAAGGTGAAAAATCACATTTGTAGTGATCATTTTGTTTGTTTCATAACAGGTAGATTAGTCCCCTTCAGGTGTTACTCATGTATAAGAGCAAACTGTTTTTAAAGAAACAGCAAGTTATGTAGGTCTTCACCTTTTGAATTTTCTGGTACTATTTCTGACTACATTAAAATATTTTCCCCACAGTTAATATTAACATCTCATCACCAAAGCACTTCAGAAAAAAATAGCTAGTGGTAGTGGACAGATGCCAGAGAGATGAAGACAGGTTAGAAAAGAAAGATGCTGCACAAACCTGGTTAAAAAAACTTTTAAGATAACAAAGGCCTACAATGAAAAAGCTTCTTGCAATATTGTAGCTGTTTTTAATGTATTTTGGGGTGTTGAATTTGAAAAAGACAATAAAAATGTTATACCACACATTGTTCTTTCACAAATTTGATGTTCTTATCAATTCAGTTGTTACTCAGCTTTGATTAGGTGCAGTTGCAGATGTTTCAGTGTTATTTATTTTAGGGCTTTTGAACAGATTTTGGTCTTTCATATCAATGAATTAAAATGTTTAAAAGTCTGTTAGAAAACTTTAACCCCTTTCTTACTGTTTGCAGGGTAATTCTTTACAGGATCATTTCATTCAGTCACATGTTATGACATAGAAACATCAAAGCAAGTTGTGGGGGAAAACTGCATTTGATAAGAGCAAATCTGAGGTCACATTTCAGACTTAGAATGCCATATTTCTATAAAACTAGCATACTTTGTTTAAAAAGTTTTTATGACTTTCAGGTTTGCAGGACTATTATCATTAGTGCCAAAACAAGGCTTCAGAACACAACACCCATGTCCTGGATGGTAAATAGAAGCATGAGACATAGACAGAAACACTGGATCTATTAACTGTTAATGATCAGGATTTAGTTTCAATCAGATCTTCAGATTGTTCCCATTGAAATCATCTGAAATCACATAAAGAGCACAATATTTACAATGCCTGCCTTTGCTCCTCTGAGAACTGCATTTACAGAATTACATTTCCAAACTACGCCAATGTCTGTCTTGGTGGCAAATACAGAAACATTCCAAGAAATTTAAGGCTCTGCACTTCTGGCGTGGAAGAGATAAATAATGTTTTACACTATTTATTCTATTACCAGCTTTATCAAAACTCCAGGAAGAGATTCTTAGGACAGATTTTGACTTCCTTACAGGGTGAGAGCTCTTACGTGAAACTATGCAGGTTACTTTCAGACTGTGATCCATATGTTACACACAAAATGACCTTATTTGCTAAAGCTGGTAAATGTATTCAAACTAATTATTTGAATGTCATTGCTATAGATTGTGCAAGGGAGTCACTAATCTGATTTTCGTATGGTTGCACATGTACATGTATGTATATATTCTTTTACTAGATTTTATTAGTTTTTGGATTTGTAATGGCTTTTAGTCAAATACAATAAAGGATGGACTGACTGACTGAAGCATACTTAACTAAGTAGCTAATGTAGAATATTAGCCCTGGCTTTCTACCAAAACCTTTTGGGCCCTCTCTCATTTTAGATTAATCTATATATGTGCATGCTTTTTAACTGTTTTCAGCTGTATTAACTGATTTGTTTTACCTTGTTAAGCAGTTTAAAGTGTGATGAAAGCTTTATTAGGCAACCAAAATGCACAAAACGCATCACACTAATTTTTGATACCCATTGTCTCCTCCATCAGGCAAAGATGGCCAAAAAAATGATGCAGAGGAAGAGAAATGGTTATATTAGAGTCACAGGTCTATGTATTGCTTGAAGTGTTTGCTTAAAGTGATGCTTAAAGTTGTCATGCAAACAGAAAGGTTAGACCAAGCACTTTTGTGGCTATGAGATGACTGGGGGACAAGGCAGTGAAAGAAATGGCATTTTTAACAATTTCGCAACTGACAGCAACAAAGCATCTCCAGTTGAAAAAAGGTTCTCCTCATATCCT
The DNA here is from genome assembly GCA_026167975.1 of Phrynosoma blainvillii. Lineage (NCBI taxonomy): Eukaryota > Metazoa > Chordata > Lepidosauria > Squamata > Phrynosomatidae > Phrynosoma > Phrynosoma blainvillii. The sequence continues at coordinate 210,274,114 of JANUYF010000003.1, read as the reverse complement.
TTGTAAGGCTCCAGGCCACTTCTTAGGCATAATCTCAGGAAGCTTCTGCAACATCAGTTTTGGAGATAAATTTTGGTCTAGTAACAGAAAAAGCATGTCTATAGAAACTTATTTTGAAGGAGGAAACATCAAAATTGTCCCACTCAGCTTGCTCTGTTGAAGTCAGGATTCCACCATTCAGCAGCTTTATTCAGCATCTTCAGTGCTTCCCCCCCACCAAAAAAAAAAAAAAAAAGATGAAACATGGTAGCCATGTTGACCATAAAACAAAACCAAAAATCTACACTGGGGTGATACTTTTATTAGGCTAATTAAACAGTGGAAAATATATCATGCTAGCTTTCAAAGCCCATTGGCATCTTCATCAGGCAAATATGGTTTAAAAACATGCAGCAGTAGAAAAATGATGGTGTAGATTCGCTGAGGTATTTACTCTCAAAGAAAAGACAGATGTGGTAAGGATACAGTTTATACAGCAGACAGAGCTCAGTGCTCCCAAGCAAAAGCAAGGACAAAACAGAAACCAAGAGAAAAGAATGTGGAACAAAGGGTGCATTTACACTGAAGAAATGATGCAGTTTGACACCACTTTAACTGCTATGGCTCCATTCTACATAATCCTGGGATTTGTAGTTTTATGGGGCATTAGCACTCTTTAGCAGAGAAGGCTAAAGATCTTGTAAAGCAACAAATTCCAGGATTCAATATGATGGAGTTACAGCACTTAAAGTGGAGTCAAACTGCATTATTTCTACAGTGCAGATGCAGCCAAAGCCATCTGGGAAAAGAAACTGATGCCAGCAATATTTGAGAGAGAGAAAGGAAACAGGGTCTGACAGTACTGGGTACATGACAAAGAGAGAAAGAGATTGGAAAAGGTATGTGTGACAGAACATAGGGCCAAGCCTGACAGCATCAATCTATTGCTAGGGAAGCAACAGACCAGACAATACAAATAACACACCAGCGAACCCCATCTACCTGCATTTAGTGTCACTGCCCTGGAGACATAAGACTTTATCAGATGGGGGCCAGTTTCATCTTTAAAAAGATAATAAAGCACAAATAAACTATCCCAAAAATAAAGCGAAAATAGAGCTTGATCCTGCAAATGAATTTCACACGTAATTAGAATAAATGCGAAATAAGTGATAAAAAGACATTTTTCCATTTCATACAGAAGTGAAAGAAATCCGTAAATGTACTAGAAATGGTATACTTGCACATGTGCAGAAATAGAAAGCAGAGAGGCTCATGTCTGCCTTGCATGTTTCTCGCCCAAGCAAAAAAGGAAGTAAAAATGTTATTGTGTGAATAAACTGAATTTGACTTTCACACTAGAATAAATGCACAATTACAGTAATATTGAAAATGCATTTCCACTAAAATCCCGAAAGTAAAAAGATCTGAGATAACACCACTTTCTGACCACTTTAATAGTAGTTTTTGTGTGATGTTGTGTGAAATCGTTGCGCGTAATTACGCTTTTTATCAGGATTTGTATGGGATAAACTATAGATTTCCCCTGTGTGATAAAGTCCATAGTTATTTGTGCAAGGATAGTTACAAATTTCCTTACCTCCAGTATCTCCCACCCATTCATAGTTAGTCAAGTACTTAATGTACATATTCCTATACATATTCTGACTACCCAATAGGCATGCTTAGTACAAAGATGATCACAAGGAATCTCAGTACTGTGCCTGTGAGTTTATTTTTATTTGTTTGTTTTACACACCACCATGCAAAAGTGCACCTTGGCTTTTCTTCGAAAGTCAAATGATATCACAATTTTTCTCAGGTAGTCAAGCAGAGTATCATTAATTCCAATACTTTATCCTTTCCTTTATCCAGCACAGCAAAATCATATGGTTTTTCAGATAAGATAATTGCAATAATAAACATTGTGTGCACAGCCTCACATACTCCTTTAAAACAAGTGAAAAATGAAGCAAATATAGCAATGTAACACTTCAGTAGTAAACAAGGAGAGCCCTGCCAGCTATCATGACTTTTTAAAATTAGAAATATTGGGACTGGGCTTGGGGACACTACTAACATTGAATATACTTTAAGCTTTGATAGATGCCATTAAATTTTCTGACTGGTAAATAATTTTTTTTAAAAAAAGGCAAACAGATAAACATAAAAGATTAAGCCTTGGCTGTGAAGATAACTCTTGTGATACTCATTTTAATGTTTTCACTGTTCTTTTCATGAGTTTAAATATTAATTTTCTCACGTTTAAATATTAATTTGGTGTGAAACCTTACCTTTTCTGGGGAATAAATGATTGATTCAAAGTGCTTGTATACATTTGTACCAGCAAAATGTTGTGACTCAGCAACTGTTCTTAACTCTAAATCTTGACAGCTGCCAAGTTCAAATCTTATCTTGCTCTTTATTGCCCTTTGTCATTTAAAATGAGATACTGGCAGAGCCGAGTATCCATATAGAAGTGCAGAGCTGAGTGGACTGTTTCCTGACCTTAAAAATGAAGGAACACCTTTCAGAAACATTCGCAATTTTAACAACCAAGTTTTTGACAGCAGATCCAGGCCTGAATTTTTCATACTGTTCCAAAAATGCTACCATCTGCAATGGCACATCCTGTGTACTCCCTACTAATGATGAGTTCAACAGAATTCTGAATTTAATTTTGAGCACTGTCCTCACAGTCATGTTGGCACTGGTGATGTTTTCCATGGGCTGCAATGTGGAGCTAAAGAAATTCTTAGGACACATCAGAAGGCCATGGGGCATAATGGTGGGTTTTCTCTGCCAGTTTGGAATTATGCCTCTTACTGGTTTCGTGCTGTCATATGCTTTCAATGTACTTCCAATACAAGCTGTTGTTGTGATCATCATGGGATGCTGTCCTGGTGGAACTGCTTCTAATATTTTAGCTTACTGGGTAGATGGCGACATGGATCTAAGGTAAGAAAATCCTGCTTCTGTCTAGGGATATAAATTTTCAACTATTTCATACTCACATATGAGGATGAATAATTATAGTAGGGTTTTTTTTCCCCTGCTGTGAGAGAAAACAAGTATTCCTCCTCAGTATTCTTCCAGTGAGAGCCAGTATGGTGTAGTGGTTAGACTGAGAGACCAGGGATCAAAATACACACTCAACCATGGAAACTCACAGGGTAATCACAGGTATATCACATTCTTTTAGCCCCAGAGGAAGACAAAGGCAAACCTCATCTGAACATATCTTTTCAAGAAAAAACTGTGATAAGTTTGTCTTAGGATCACCATAATTTATAAAGGGCTTAAAGGCACACAACAACGACACTTTCCAAATATTCAGACATCCCAGTGTTTCAGAGAAATTATTGTAAAGAGGAAAACACATTTGTTGTTTTCTGCATAGCAAACAAATATTCCGCACAGAAAAGCATTTTTCCCATGCAGTCAATACATTTTCTTTACACAAAGCAAGGGTTTTACAAAACAAAGCCAACAAAATGTGTCTGTCTTTATGGAATAATTCCTCAGCAATACCTTGGGTCATTCAAGTACTGGGGTGGGGAGGAATTGCATAATAGTTCTGCTGGTCTGTTATTCTTCCTGACAAGGTTTGTCATCAGAAAACTTATTATCTGACTTGAGAATGAATAATTACATATATTTTTCGATCTCTGTGTCTCACATGGTTTGTGCCACATCTCAAGATGTTAACAGAATTGGAAAGGAAACAGCTATTGAAGCTGCAATTTTATGAAAGCATACTTGGGAGTAAGTTGCACTAAAGTCAATATTGCATACTTCTGAGGAGACATGCATTGGCTCACAGAGTAAGGTATCTTACTCAAAATATCCCCCTGAAGCATAGCACTTACCTCACGGTAAATGAATTAAAAGCCATATGATATGGATAGGGATGTAAATACATTTCAGTGGGTATACTTGTGAACTTTATAGGATAAGAAATCAAGTGCACACAAGACAATGTGCCTATTTTAAAATGTGATTGGTTCAAATGTACAGAATTGGAGGGATACTCATAAACATCTTTTAGCCAATGGAAGACAAATACATAAATGATGCAATTTGTGCATAAATTGAACAGTGCACATTAGGATGAATGTGTGAAATGTGTGTGAATTTCAGCACGATAAGAAAACACAAAATGTTGCAACCTTATTTTTTAAAAAACAAGGAGACAGATATATATATATATATATTATATTATATTATATTATATAAATCACAGGTGTTATTTGGGGGAAACAGTGAGACTGAAAGGGAAAGATTTCCACATCTGTAGTGATGGCAACTAGAGAGGAATGAATGGGCTCCTCCAGATGAGCTAAAACTCTCAAAGTGCTGCATTTTGTTATTTTGTACAGTGCAACCATACAATGCATATAGGAGTGCACCAGATAATTGCTGAAGAAAATCAGCATGTGCTTCATTGATTGCAGCAAAGCCTTTGACTGCATAGATCACAAAAAGCTATGGAACACTATTAAAGGAATTGCTGTGTCACTACATCATATTGTCCTGAATGCAGAACCTGTACTCAGTACAAGAGGCTACAGTCAGAACTGATTACAGAGAAGCAGAATAGTTCCCAATCAGCAAAGGGGTCAGGCAAGGCTGCATTCTATCATCCTATTTGTTTACCTTTTATGCAGAAAATATCATATTAAGAGCATGTCTAGACTCAGAAGGAGGAAGAGTGAAAATAAGAGGAAGGAACAGCAACAGTCTAAGATATGCAGATGACACCATAGCACAAAACATAACAGGCTTGGAACAAATACTAAGGAAGATCAAGGAAGAAAGTGCAAAGGCAGGCTTGTTACTGAACATAAAACAAATAGTTAAAGATTTCCCATACCCTGGGTAAAACATTGATCTGGTACAAGACTACAGTCAAGAAATAAGATGAAGGGCCTTTGCAGACTGCCAGAAATAGTACAAATTGAGTCCACTTTAAGGGTTAGGGTTAGTGCTAGGGAATCATGGGAATTGTTTTGTTTTTTTCTGAGACATTGAGCTTTCTCTGTCAGAGAGCTCTGGTGCCACAATAAAATACAGTTCCCATGATTCCCTAACCCTAACCCTTAAAGTGGACTCAATTTGCACTATTTCTAGCAGTCTGCAAAGGCCTGAAGTCTAGGAATAGGAAGGGCAGTGATGAAAAAACTAAACACGGTCCTAAAGAGTAACGATATACAACAGAGCACTAAAGTTAGAATCATCCAATTCATTGTATTCCCCATTACCATGTAAAAATGTAAGAGCTCAACAGTGAAAAAAGTTGACAGAAAAAAAATCAACTCATTTGAGATGTGGTGCTGGAGAAAAGTGCTGAGGATAATGTGGACAGCCAAAAAAACCAAACAAATGGATCTTAGAACAAATCAAGCTTGAATTCTCCCTGGAAGCCAAGACAATTAAACTGAGGTTGTCATACTAACTCATTCAAAAAGATAATGATGCTAGGAAAGTTGGAAGGCAGTAGAAAGAGAGGAAGACCATATGTCAGATGGTTAGACTCAATTGGGGTGTCATGGGCCTGAGCCTGCAGGAACTGAGCAGAGTGGTTGAGGACAGGGGGGCTTGGAAATGTCTCATTTCCAGGGTAGCCATGAGTTAAGGTTGACTCAAAGGTAGTTAACAACAACAAAACACTACTGATGTTATTTCTGATATGCCTTGATGCATTTCTCTTGAACTCTATGCAGAACCCAAGACGTTTTCTACCCACTGCCCAAATGGGAAGAGTTGAGGGGGTTTTCCCAATCCTAATGCTTTTTTAAACAAAGTGATCTCAGCAACATATGTGTTTCTACTGTCCTCGTGCATTCACCTCTCATTTGGTAGTTCCTTCCATTACTTTACACTGCAGGGGTAGGCAACCTTTCTCCTTTAAAGGCTGAGGGACTTCAGCTCCCAGAAGCCTCAGCCATGTTGGCCAATAGTCCCATGTTGGCCAATAGCTCCTGGGATTCTGGGAGCTGAAGTCCCTCGGCCCTTAAAGGGGAAAGGTTGCCTACCCTTTACAGAGACATGTTTAGTAACCTGTTCAGTATGTTAAAGTTTTAAGTTTTAAAGTGGTAAGTGGTAAGCTATGGATAGGTGTTGAATAGGTATTGGTCGGCAAGGTACAGGAAAGTTTCCAGGGAAGAAATTGTATCTATTGGGCACAAATTTAGTGTCAATCCTTGGCATACAGGAAATAGCAATTAAAATCCCCACATCAAATAGCTTAAGAAGCATGAGAATAGATGTGAAATATAGACATATATATTGGGGAGGAGAAGGAGGAAGAACACAAGGGAGGAGAAAGTAAAAGTAGAGAGATAATGAAAAATATAGCCACAGCCAGAATTAATCACACTCCTAAGAAGATAAGGAAGAGTATGGTTAGTTTTGATATAAAATGACTTGTAAATTCCCAACTCATTTAAGTTAGTCTGGATGAGCACCAGTATTTAGGGGGAGGGGAAAATGTAATTCACCATTTCCCTGGTCTTGGTAGTTCCCCAAGGTGTCAGTTACCTTGCACCCTGAGACAAAAGGCAGTATACAAGAACAGTATTGATTTGGCACTCCTGAATCATGTCATTTCATGCTGATCATTTAGATCATTCACAAATTTCTGGAACATATCATTATTCACCATTAAGAAAACTGTCATTGTGTTTGGAAGCTGGCTGCCTGAAATCAGTATCATAGGCCAGCTTACACAAAAAAAGATTATTAATAAAACTATATATCTGATGGGGGCTGCTATATAGCTATACAACGGAGATAAATTTGAGCCCCTTCACACTACACAGTTATAAAGTGATGATGCCACTTTAACTGCCATGGCAACATCCTATAGAATCCTAGCATTTGTAGTTTAGAGAGGGATATTTGGAATTCCTGGCCAGAGAACTCCCCAAACAACAATCCTAAAGCTTCAATAGGAACCAGTAAGGGCAGTTAAAGTGGCATCAGAGTTCTGTAAATGGGTAGTATGAAAGGGCCTAAAGACTGTAGAAAGAGAAAATGAAATCAGAAATGAAAATCTGCAGCTAAGAGGGGACACAAAGGAGCTTATCGCATGGACAAAAAACCCAACTGCACCCCACAAGATGCAGATGGTTTGCGGGATGCAGATGGTAATTATTGCACATAATTTGCCACCAATTCCACTGGGAGAATGCAGCTCAGCTGCAGCCCAGGTCCCAGACGTGCTTTGGAGCAGGGGTAGGCAACCTTTCCCCTTTAAGGGCTGAGGGACTTCAGCTCCCAGAATCCCAGGATCTATTGGCAAACATGGGACTATTAGCCAACATGGCTGAGGCTTCTGGCAGCTGAAGTCCCTCAGCCCTTAAAGGGGAAAGGTTGCCTACCCCTGCAGGGAGGCTGCTTTTCAAAGCCAGGCACTTTCCGACATTCCGTTGGGGTGCAGTCAGGTTTTTGTCCATGCAATAAGCTCCAGAGACACCCAAGCTTTTACTTTCTCCCTGCCCCTGGAAACAAATAGTGGTAGAACATGATTTCTCCTCTTGCACCAGAAATTACATATAACCTCAGTGCTTAAAGGCAACAGACATCTGAGCACCAAATCCCAGAGACCAATCACAGAGCAAGGCCATCACTTTTATAGCCAGCTCAGTTATTTCCAGAGCCACCTGGCTTGTCCTGATCTACCTTAACAGCTGTGATGTTCTGCATCACAATCTATCCTAAGGAACTCATCCTTTCTGCATAGGAAATTTAAGCTGAGTCTCATTCCTGATTTTACAGTTGTTCTCTCATTTCACCACTGCAGAACTCTTAGATTGCATTTGAAACTTTCCTGAGTTCAGAGGGGACATTTTTAAAAACTCTCCTGTCCACATACTCATCCCATTCTGGAGAGAACCCTGGGAGATTTTGTGCTATTTCACAGGCAATCTACAATACTCAGCAGCTTAACTATGTACAGACATCCATATGGGGATGCATATAGAGTAACATATGGAATTATGCCTGAAATAACAGATTGTTAGAAGCCACCTTATATTTCACACACACAAACACACCAACTGTATTCTCTGAACCAGGATATAGGAGTTTTCTGGGATCATAGACATTGATGTTAATAAAAGCACTACCTTGTCCCAGAGAACAGAGATAATCTTTATTTTTTTTAAACCCATTCTGGCAAATATTTCATTGACCTGTTTTTAATGGATGTAGTTTAAACATTTGTTGCCATTAGTTATATTCTGCTGTGCTTTTGATTTAATACAATAGAATTGGGTTTTGGACAAAAATAAATCCTATTGATTAGCTCAAAAATGAGGAAAAAACATTGAATCAATTGTTGAAGAGTGAGTCAACATCTAGTTAAATCCCAGTGACTCACTGAGTCTATTTTAGAGCTGATTAACTACAGTGGGCCATTGGTATCCACTAGGATTTGGTTCCAGGATCCCCATGGATACCAAAATCTATGGATACCCAAGTTGCATTAAATGCAGTGGCATAGTAAAATGGGGTCCCTTGTATAAAATAGCAAAATCAAGTTTTGCTTTTTAGGATATATATATATATATATATGGAATATTTTCAAACTGTGGATGCTTGAATCCATGGATTAAAAATCCATGGATATGGAGGGCTGATTGTATAAGATTCCAGTCAAAACCTTTACAGTGCAACCTTTACAGAGCCCTCCCTCCATTACCATCCGATGTCATCTGGGGGAGAGACGCTAGGCCCAGCACCATCGGGCCTGGAATAAGAAGAAGAGCCCTCCCTCCATTACCATCCGATGTCATCTGGGGGAGAGATGCTAGGCTCAGCACCATCGGGCCTAGAATAAGAAGAATCCTTACTTCTTAAAGGTCGGGTGGGATTCGGGATTTTATGTTCTGTTTAATATATCTGTATGGAAATTTTAATGTTGTAAGCTGCCCCGATTGCTCTGCAGAGGGGCAGGATATAAATATTATTATTATTATTATTATTATTATTATTATTACGTATGTCAGCCTAGAAGTCCAAGTGAAATCAATCAATCATCCAATAAATGTTTACATATCCCAAGCAAGAAAGTATGTCTACTGAGATGTAAAGTCCATTGGCTTCAATGGGTCATAAAGTGCAGTCTTAATTCAACAATGGCTGTGTGCCAGCTGAGCTGACACTAGACTGGCTGAAGTTATGTTGAATCCAAGCCCCTCCTAATCTAAGAATCCTGGGAATTACTTAACCCTGGCTCTGGCCTAACTTGACATCGTCATGTCCCTAGGCTGGGGGAGATTTGAATCTGAGATAACTCAGCTCCTCCTTCACTCCACTCCTCTTCTGGTCCTTTTTTTTCCTCTTTTGGCTGGTCTCACCCAGATGAGATACCTCTGCCAGCTGATCTCTTAGATTAGCTAGCAGAAAGGGTTTGCTGGCATAATGACAGTTCAGTGGGCAAAGAGCCTTATGCCAATTCCTAAACACCCACAACTAGCACGTCTTTAAGTTAGAATTGCATGGCCTGTTGCCTCAAAATACTCATTAAGTATGGGGCAGTAGTTTCATAGACATATACTAGCAACCTGCTCCATAATAGCAAACTACTGCCTGTATACAAGGGATGGGATGCACAGCACCCTCTGGCCACATATGGCTTTGCTCCAAGGTGTTTCTGTGGGTCCTGCTGCTCCATATTTCCCACTGGCAGTGCCACTAATAGAACTGTGCTACCCAAAATAGGGTGTAGTAGCATAAAAAATAACCCAGTATTTTATCACTGTTTCCAGATGAGAATGAGATGCTTTGCCCTGTAGATTGACATGAGGAGGAGGAGCACTCTGACACTCTCCTGCTCCATAGGATACTACCATAGTTGCAATCAAATTTTACTGGATTAGCTGTGGTGGGAACATCAAGGATAGAATTCAGATTTCCAAGAGGTAGTTGCCTCTGGAAGTTCTGGGAGTCCATTGCCCTTCCAGCCCTAGGGAGGGCCTTTGCAGACTGCCAGAAATAGTGCAAATTGAGTCCACTTTAAGGGTTAGGGTTAGGGAATCATAGGATCTGTATTTTATTGTGGCACCAGAGCTCTCTGACAGAGAAGGCTCAATGTCTTAGGGTGGGGAAAACAATTCCCATGATTCCCTAGCACTAACCCTAACCCTTAAAGTGGACTCAATTTGCACTATTTCTGGCAGTCTGCAAAGGCCCTGAGTTTATACTCTACTTTTCTCCCAGCATGGGACCCAAAGTAGCATTCCCTGTATTTGCTTTGAGACATGTAATCAAGGTTCAGTAGGGTTTATTCACATGGAAATAAAGGTTCAGTAGGGTTTATTCACATGCAATTGCAACCTTAAAGTGCAAACTTATGCATATCTACTAAAAAAAAAACAACACCACAGATTTCATTGTGTACAAGATTACAGCCACAGTTCAACATCTGTGCTGTATTTTTCAGTAAATTAACTTATTTCTACTCAATCTGTCTGTTTCCTTTCAATTTAGGTTTCCTGTTTCTAACAGTGCAATGAGAATCATAGGATGCTGTGGGTCTATGTTCCATTTTCAGTAGTCCTAAGACTGCACATAAATACCCACAGGACTAGTAAAATGTCCAAATACCACCACCACTGTGGTATCTTATGCTATTATTGGAAAGGAAGAAGAGAGGGCAACACATTCTCCCACCATGATATGGCATCCCTACAGACCCATCACATTGCTGTGGAAATCATCATAGGCCTATACTGGGTTTCAGTTTGAAAACCACAGCTTTGCGAATAAAATGTAAAAGGAATCTTGTAGCACCTTTGAGCCTAACTGTGCGAAAGCAATTATAGCATATGCTTTCATAGACTTGGTCTACTTTCTCAGCTGCATAATGTCATGCCCAGGAAGGTCCTTTATACTCAGACTGTATGAATGTCCATAGAAATGCAAAACTTGTGCATATGGTGATGAGGTGAACACATCATGCATCCCATTCATATGAGGAAGTAGACCAAGTCTATGAAAGCTTATGCTACAACTTCTTTCACACTCTGAAAGGTAGTACAAGATACTTTTGTATACTGATATTCCAGAATAACACAGCTATGTCTCTGAATGCTACCCCTAATAAAAATGTATTTGTGACTATTGTGACATGAACAGTAACCATGACCAATTTGATTATCTTGCAGCATCAGTATGACAACATGTTCAACCTTGCTGGCCTTGGGAATGATGCCACTTTGTCTCCTTGTTTATACCAAAATTTGGACAGACTACAACTCCATTTTGATCCCCTATGATAGTATTGGTATGTCACCTTCTTCCTTCACAGCAGCTTATTCTCTAGTGATGTTACCCATCTGGGCAACTTAAGTCTGCAGTATAAATGTATCATTAAGCTCCTTTTTAAAGCACAAACCTGATTCTAACTTGGGGTTTGGGATTGTGTTACTTCAGCAGTCCTTGTTCCAGGTGTGTACAGTGTTTCAAATAGAATTATCTCTTTCTTAAACTAATGGCTGCCAGCTTGGTTCCCCATATATTGTTCACATGTGATTTCAAGAATCCCTGACCATTTATCATGGTGATTCAGGCTTCTGGGAGTTGAAGTCCAATAACATTGGGGAAGCTAAATAGGAAACCACTGTTCTAGACTACAGCATTCATCAGGAGCTTCTGGTTCAAGGCACTGGGTTTAGCGCAATACAAATATGAGATTATCCTCCAAAGGCCTCCCAGGGACATGAAACATGTCATATATTTCCAGTGGTTTCCTATAAGTCCAATTGAGAGCAGAGGAAAGGAACATTAAGGCATGTCCCAGCTTTGCAGCATTGTGGTAGCCAATTTCCATTGCTCTTTTGATGAAGAAGGAAAATTATGAAATTAAAACATACCTATGTGTCTGCATTATGAATCCAAGGGCATCACTAGTGGGGTGCTGGGGAGACAGACTACATCAGGTGACACCTCAGAGAGGAGTGACATCCAGTCAGGCCCTTTACACTGCCTTCCAGGTCTAGCAGGGATGCTAGCTGGTGAGAAAAGGGCAGCAGACTCCTTCCCTTCCTTCCATCACTGTAGCCACCACCATCTGTCTGTTCTTATCTACTGCCATTGCTCTCTCTGCCAAGATAGCCAAGGCCACAGAGAAGTGGGTGCCAATGGCATGGCAAACTGGTTGCATGCTCACCACAGCTGCCAGCATGGCCTTGGCTCTCTCAGCTGAATGAGTCTGAATGGGAGGCAGCAGCAATGGTGAGCCAGTTGCAGCCAGGGATGGGGTGGACAGCAGCAGTGGTCAGAAGAGTGAGGGTGACAGTGGACAGCAGGTGGTGAGTGCTCTTCCCTGCTTCCTGCCACTGTTCCACGTCCCCATGTTGTCTCCCCTTGAATGGCTGCTGGCCTGGGGTGGTGGTGGGGGGGACAACATGAGTTTACTGCACCGGGGTGACACTGTATGAATCTATATTCATTCCAGAGACAGAGTATTCTTAGTTTCTCCTCAGGAAGGTGAAGAGTGCACAGGGCCAGCTTCTTCAGGAGTTGGTGATTCAAGGCACCAGGTGCATCTTGAAAGAGCTGAGTCCTGAAGGAGCAGCTCTGACTTTGGGCCTTTGCAGACTGCTAAAAATAGTGCAAATTGACTCCCCTTTAACTGCCCTGGCTCAGTGCTAGGGAATCATGGGAATTGTATTTTTTTCTGAGACATTGAACCTTCTCTGTCAGAGAGCTCTGGTACCACAATAAACTACAGTTCCCATGATTCCCTAGCACTGAGTCAGGGCAGTTAAAGTGGACTCAATTTGCACTATTTCTGGCAGTCTTCAAAGGCTTTTTGTCACTGCAGCAGTGCTGAGAAAGGAATTGCTTTGACTTTGTGTGTATGAATCTGTGAATGGTTGTGTGAATGGGATGTGTAGGTGTGTCTGAGACATGTCTACATGAGCCATTTAAACTGGCATTCTGTCTTCATGACACAAGGCCAAAGCTCCAATTCAAGTGTGGACTGTCTTCATGATGGAATGTCAGTTCCACACTGAATCTGCTCCATTCCTGCCTTAAAACAGATTTTTAAAACTCATGTTTTTAAAACCTGTGTTTTCCAGGAAAACCAGGAGCACTCCGGAGCAACACAAGACTTCTGTCTATGCATGTGTCCCACTTTGCTGCCTGACACCACCACCTCTGGCGTGAGTTGCTCCTTCTGCGATCAAAACAAGGAGCCCAGCCATATGATCAATGCTGCGTGCTTAATTTCTGACCTCAGAGGGAGCAACTCACACCAGTGGCAATGGCAGTGGGTGACACAGTTGGACACAGTAGACAGCTGCCTGACATTTCTCCAGAGTGCAGAGATAAGGTAGGGGGATTCAGGGGAGTTTCAGGTCCAGAATACTACAAGAGCCCAGAATATGCTGGCCAGTGTAAACATTCCCTAGATGTGTCTATGAGTGACATGTGCTTAGAAGTAATATGTTAGAATAAACTAGTCACTTTGGAGGGTAATAGGGGTTAACAAAGTTAGATTTCCAAAATAAAATGGGTAATAGGTAAGTTAATTTGTAAGGACATTTTAGAGGCATTTCTCTCATCTCAAAAATAATAGAAATTAATAGAAAAGCAATAGAAAAGCAGCCTTGAATCCTTTTTAGGGAGAAAGATGAAATGAATGAATGAATGAAATATTGAGCGACACAAACCTTATGTTGTTAGATTCTAAGGATGGAGTCATTTGTAATCCATCTTCTATTAGGAAATGGTTAGTTTGATTGGGATTAAAATCTTATGGTTAGGCAAAGCATTGGTTCTTGGACCAGGACACTAAAGAACAGTGGATTCAGAGGTAACAAGACTGAAGGAAGAGTGAAGATTAGGTACTACAACACATGAAGGAGTAGTAAAAGGCAAGGAAAATCAAATCATGGAGAGGTCGAGGACAGAGGGAAGTTCTGGAGAAACTTTAGAACACTTCACAAGTATGGAATATATACTCTAGTAGACAGCCAGAGTTTTGAATACTGAACTATAACTCTGGAGACCATGGTTCAAATCCCTACTCAGACAGAAAAAAACACTGGGTTACCTTAAGCAAATCACACACTGTTAGCTTCAGAGGCAAGGGCAAACCCCATCTGAACAAATTCTGCCATGAAAATCCCATGTTGGTCTCTCATTAGGTCACCATAAGCCAGAAATGACTTGAAGGTACACAAGAACAACATATATTGTGGTGGTAGGAATGTGAAGGAGGCTGTCCAAGAACAGCAGTGGCTATAGCAAGATTGACAAAGTAGGCTGTAGTTTGGAAGCTGAGGAAACATTTGATGGTGAAGAGTTTTATCCAAGAAGAAAGTTGGACTGCAGGAAACCTCAGTGAGTCTGATATAAAAGTAGACAGGCATGAGAATCTTGACAGACTGAATACTAAGCATCCAGTAGCCAAAAGATCACAGGGTTCTGGAAGTGGGACCTATTCACACCATGCAATTGTACTGCTATATTCCAGATACAATATGAAATACCAGGGTTTGCAGTTTGAGAAGGCAGTAGAGACCTCTGGCTGAGAAGTCTAAATGCCCCTTTCTCAGCTGCAGATTCCAGGATGCCATAGTATGGAACCATGGCAGTTAAAATAGAACAAAGTACTATAACTGTGTGGTATAAATGGGCCCCAGCCTGCCCCAACCTGGATCCTTCCCAATGTTGTAGACCTTTTGTTTCCCAGGGACTCTCTTTAAATATGTTTTGTTGCTGCAGACCCTCAAGACTTTAACTCAACACTGAACCATTAATAATTACACCATCCTTTAAACCTTCTATCAGAGGCACTGGAGGGGAAAGGAAGACTATTTCCCCTGCTTTTTCCCAACAATTTGAAGCTGGAGTGAACAATAACATGCAGGGCCAGCCAGTCTTACCTTGGCTCCTGTAGTCAGTCTGCTGGAGGAAATGAGCTGAGCAGCTTTCAAGCCTTGAAAGAACCCTTGTGAGGACATTGTTGACTCCTAGGAGTCCATAGGCCACAGGCTAAGAGCCACTGTTCTAGACCACAACTTCCATAAAGCCTGACCACACTAGCTGTGGACGATTGGCTCTGCAGTGAAGCATATCCAGAGGAACCCAGATTGAGAAATTTTGTTCTTGGCTATAACAAGGAAGTTGATAGAAAATCTACAGTGGGGATGGATTGTAAGCAATTCCATCTATCAATTTCAAATGACCTGGCAGTTCTTCATCTGTAGGCTTCTAGTCAACATGAGTTGCTTTGGGGCCCAAAATGGCCTTCAAATTGATACCACTCTGTTTTTGATATGTCATACTTACACATTATACTATTTTATTTTCTCACTCTCACTCTCTTGCTCTTGCTCTTTTTCTGCTTCCCCCCAAAAAAAACAATTTGTGTGTTGTTGTGGTGGTTATTATTAGTATTAGTATTATTAAAACCAAAAATGCCAAAATGTCACAAAATGAAAGAAGCTTTAAGCTAGTGCCTATTACAGAAGCACCAACAGCAAAATTCAGTGTCTAGTAGTATCATAAAAAAGAATGACTATGATTATCATGGGGTATGCTATGCTGTATTTTTGTTATCCACCTAAATGACTTCAAGTAGGTACAGACAGTGTCGTGATTATCTAGCTGGGCTTTGAGACAGAACGTACTCAATGGTACTGTGATCAGGGTGATCTTCCTCGGGCATGACACTCCCTGGGTGACTGTGATGAGCCAGTCACTCTCTTAGAGGCAGCTGCAAGCTCCTTGAATGAAAAGGAAGATCATAAATAAATAACTATTTTACAATATACAAAGCACAATTGTGTAAAAGTCAGAATGGGAAGAGAAACTGGTCTACTCAAGCTTCAGTTTGCAAAGAATCTCAGTCTTAAGAGTCTGTTCTTTCTCACTTAGGAGTTCTTCATCCAATTTACCTTGTTCCCCCCCCCCCCCCAGGTATTTCACTGGTAGCCCTTGTCGTTCCTGTTTCTGTTGGGATATTTTTTAAGCACCGGTGGCCCACCAAAGCTAAAATCATACTGAAGGTAAGGTCTGAAGTTTCCAAATATCTATCCAATGAAAATTCAAAATATCCTTACATGGGGACAAGCTGGCTCCTTTACTTTAGTCAGTTAACTGCTTGAATGGTTTTCCTATCTGAACTGGAGGGCTTGGTGGTAGGGATATTAAAGTACATCTGATTCTCTGGGAAGCAGTCATTCCTGGCCTGGCCCCCCACATGTTCTTGAGTTCCAGCTCCCTGAGGCTGCAGACAACGTATGCCACTCTGTTTCCTTAATGGTATCCCAAAGGTGATCTTTGCACTGGGCTACATAGGGATTGCCCAGGCTCCACCATGTGAAAGATGTAGTAAGTAAGGGCCTTTGCAGACAGCCAGAAATAGTGCAAATTGAGTCCACTTTAAATTGAGGCACTGCCCTGGCTCAGTGCTAAGGAATCATGGGAATTGTATTTTTTTCTAAGACATTGAGCCTTCTCTGTCAGAGAGGTCTGGTGCCACAATAAATTACAGTTCCCATAATTCCCTAGCACTGAGCCAGGGCAGTGCCTCAATTTAAAGTGGACTCAATTTGCACTATTTCTGGCAGTCTGCAAAGGCCCTAACTTGACCTCTGTTTGGGAATAGGTGATGTGAAGGACTTTCACTATTGTTGTGCAATTAAGCCATTCTCTGTTCTCTTGCATGCCCCCAGGTTGGTTCCATAAGTGGTGCAATACTCATAGTGATCATAGCTGTGGTTGGAGGGATATTGTACAAAGGATCCTGGACAATCACACCTCAGCTTTGGATTGTTGGAACCATCTTTCCAGCGGCTGGTTATTCACTAGGCTTTTTTCTGGCCCGTGTAGCTGGACAGCCCTGGCACAGGTAAAACTTGTTCCACTTGTCACATTTTCATTCTCTTTCTATTTGCCACATCCATCATTAATTTTTAAACAATGACATTAGAGATGAACAAGTTGCAATGAACTTGTCAGAACACAACTAACCATCAAAAGATGACATGCAGTTTTTCTCTGGAGGCAAAACAGTTAGGTCACTCCTTGGTTGCTTTTAAAACACAGTTGATATTTCTCATGGTCCGTTAACTTCCATAAATTTGCAGTGCCTTGGTTGGAAAAGAACTGAAGTTACAAATCTTCATTACCAATGCAATCCTTATATGAAATTTATAAAATATTGCTACAAGACAGAAAACTCAATCATTAAGTCAGCCTTTCAGTTACCAGATGATGTTGGACTACATTTCACAATATTCCCAGTCAGCATTATAAGGTTGTTAAAGTCTGGTTTAGAATAAACCTTGTATGCATATTTAATTCAGAATTATCACTGAGGAGAAATGGGAATCCTTCCTACTACATCTCTGTCCCCTATAACCTCCACTTACAGCCAATTTGTAATTCTTCTAAAGTTGCCATAGCTCAGTGTAGAGCTCCTGCTTTGTATGTAGGTAGTTCTAAGTTCAATCCCTGCATGTTAAAGGAAAGGATTGGGATGTACATGAGACCTTAGAACATTGCTACTACTCAAAAAGAATAGACCAAAAGTGGGGAACTGTTTCGTCCAAAAGCTAAGAATGTCAAAACATACACATTCATCCAGGAAGGGAAAGAGGACCATTCCTTGTGGACCATTCTTCAGAAGAAATCCATCATGCTTCCCTTACCCCACTGCTGAGCTATTATCCTTCATTAGTATATTATAGTTTGTTGGAAGCAATGTTCCTTTAAGACATTGTAAAATAGTTTGTATGGCTGTAAATGATAAGTAACACCAGGTGTCAACCTTTAGTGCTCTAAAACTCAGGGCAGCTGTGGGTTGATGGGGAGAATGGTTTGTGGAGTGAGTTAGTGTGTTGTTTGTAAAGAGTGAATTGCTGCATATCAGACAGTTAATGTTAGAGAGTTCCAGGTTCCAGTTCTTCAGAGGAAATCCGTCATGCTTCCCTTACCCCTCATCCTTGGGAGAGGTCCTTCTCTCTGTCCCACTGCCATAACAAGCACAGTTGATGGGGCCTTTTCCATGGCTGCCTCTGGACTGTGGAACTGTAGTTTATTGTGGTACCAGAGCTCTCTGACAGAGAAGGCTCAGTGTCTCAGAAAAAAAACTACAATTCCCATGATTCCCTAGCACTAAGCCAGGACAATTAAAATGGACTCAAGTTGCATTATTTCTGGCAATCTGTAAAGGCCCTTAGTCTCAAAGGTGCTACAAAATCCCTTTGAATACTGGTATTCCAGACTAACACAACTATTTCTCTGAATTCTACTCCATTTTGAATCACTTTAATGGATCATATCAAGAATGGTAAATATGTCTATTTAAATAGGGAGGGACAAAGTAGAATAAAAGGAGAATGAAATTGTTTCTGTTTGCCCCACACATAAGTTTGTGTATGCAAATGTACACATGGAAAGGAAAGGTTGTGCAGTAATGTATGTAAAGATTGTGACGAATTTTTGAAATACTCAGAAGAAAATATCCAACCATTTTTGGATGATTTCTTTTAAACAGAATATTAGGTGTTCCTATTACAGTTACATTTTGGAAATCAAACTCATGTAACTGTCTGTTACCATGTACAAACAAACCTGTCTTATCATTCCTGAGAGCTACTGTAACTAATGACATCTGGTCTCCAGTTTTACTGGAAAGCTGCTCCATGATTACCCAAGGACATTTCAATACTTTGTATGGTAAAAGAGAAATTTGCAAAAGCCAGTCATCTTGACTTAGTGCATCAGGGACTGAAATGCAGGCAACATACATATGGCACACAGCACCCTGTATTAGAAGCCTTGATATGCATACACATGAGAGGCCCCATAGGATATATGTGTGGAATAGCAACATAATGTGTACTCTGCAGTAAAGTCAGGAAGGTCACTTACTGCTGTATTTGCAATTTAATGCAGCTTTCTCTCTGTTTTACAATGTACACTGACACAAAATACATTGATGCAATTGGATACTAGTCACACATTCATGCATTGTGTAATTGGCTCCAGATCAGCTCCAGCGAAGCAGCCCATGGCCAATTGAAACATGTACATTCAGTATGCAGGTAAACAATTGGAGGGTAGGTGGCTCAGTGAGGAAGTTCACTCTGGATGCATAAAGAATATACAGTTCACTACCTGCCTTCCAAACAATTTCAGTCTTGCTCATCAAGAAATTAGGCCACTATCTTCTCCCACTTTGTTATAGCAAAATCATGACTTCTCTATGATTAATTCCAACAAAGATCTGACAAAAGATACCATCCCTGATGGAAGCCTTTTTCTCTGTCTTCTGCTACTAACATAAACATAAGAATGTAATTTAGCCTTAGTCTTACTTTTAGTACATGATAAATGGTTCAGAACTAAGTGTCTCTGCTCATAACGTCAGAAAAGTTTTGAGAACATCTTTCAGAGATTCTAACATGCATTTGGTTTTCCATGTCTCAAAGTTTAAGAAGAATCTATGTAAAGTGTGTGAAGGATGGGCCATCATCTTCACTGGCACTGTTATGTGTGGGACAACAGGAATGTATTTCTTTAAAAAATTGTTTTATCTCAGCTCTTGGATATCTCTGGAAAGATATCTCCCCCCTTCACTATCCTTTCTATTGTGTCTGTCCATTTCAGATTGGGAGACCATGGAGCAAGAAAATGGTCTTTTATCCATTTATGATACAATACCTCATAATTGTAGATAATGTATAGTTTCAAAAACAACAGGGGGCTCAAAAGTTGCTCTTTAGGACTACAGCTCCCAGAATCCCCCAGTTAGCAATGACAGAAGTCATGAAAGAACTGGTTATTAAAACGAGCTTGTTGTTGTTAACTGCCTTCATGTCGATCTCAACCCATGGTGACCCTATGGATGAGATATCTCCAGCACCCCCGCCCCCTATTCTCTACTGCTCTGTTCTGCTCCTGCAATCTCTTATTCATGGCCTCTTTAATAAAGTCCATCCATCTAGCATGTGGCCTTCCTCTCTTTTTACTTCCATCCACCTTTCCTAACATTATTGTCTTTTCCAGCAATTCATGCCTTCTCATGATTTGTCCAAAGTACAACAGTCTAAGGATGTTATCACACGTGGGCCAGTTTCGTTGTTAAAGAGATAATAAAGTGGAAATGAAGCATCCTGAAAAGAAAGCGAAAATAGAGCTTAATTACGCAAAAGCTTTTCACACGTAATTACAGTAATAACTGAATTAATTTAAAAGTGGAAAAAATGTTTTTAACTTTCATACACAAGTGAAAAGAACCCGTACATGTGCTGGAAATGGGTGTGTTTTGTAACCAGACTCCTCCTTTTTCCAGGGTAGGTCCTGCATTTCCCAGAAGGAAATGTCAGACTGTCCTACATTTGGGGTCATGTCCTCCTGCACAGGTCCTAACCCCCTTCCGTTGGGGTTAGGACCTCTCAAGAGAGCAGAGGAGGAGGAGGAAGAGGCTGGAAAGGCAAGGCAAGGCAAGCCGAGGCAAGGGAGGGATTGAGAGGGGGAGACTGGAGGTAGCTCCCATGCCCCCCCATAACCCTTTCCCCTTTGTAGGACCTGCAGGGCAGAACTTCATGGTGAGATGGAGCTCCAAGTTGCTCCACAAGCACACCCCACACTTGCACCCACATCCACCCACAGCTTCTGCGAGGGAAGCCTTCTTTCCCCTCCTTTTCCCTCCATCCCAAATGTCAAACTTCTCCTCCGTACCAAACTTCCCTTGCCTCGCCTCGCCTCGCCTCGCCTCGCCTTCCCTGCATGGCAGGAGCCCGGGACTCTCCCTTCCTGGAGGCCCTTCCTCCTCCTCCTCTTGGCCCTCCTCCAGATTTTAAAAGAGAATTGTCCGTGCGTATTTGCGTTTCACATTACAGTAAATGCGAAATTACTGTAATTTCGCAAATGCATTTCCTCTAAACTCCCGAAATTAAAAAGCTCTCGGATAATACCAGTTTCTGACCAATTTCTGTGCAACGTCATGTGAAATCGTCAGGCGCAAGTGCGGTTTTTGTTTGGGATTTGTGTGGATTAACCAACAGATTTCCCCCGTGTGATAATGTCCTAAGGACCTTATCACATGGGGTCCAAGCAGTCGCATCCCCGTCCCATTGCACTTCCTTCAGGTCGTGGGAAATGTAATTCCCATTTCGACCAGGAAGCCAAAAGTCATGGGATGATACGGGGATGCAACCAGGGTGCGACGGGGATGGGCGGAGTTTCCCTGCAACGTCGTTTGATCGCACAGGTAAGGGAAGTGCGATGGGACGGGGATGCCACGGGGATGGGACTGCTTTAGACCCCCGTGTGATAAAGTCCTGAGTCTTGTCATCTTGGCTTCTAGGGATATCTCTGGCTTGATCTGTTGTAGGACCCATTTGTTTGTCCTTTTGGCTGTCAGCACTCTTCTGTGATGCTGTGATGATGCATAAATCTTTCTGTCAAACTCCTTACTCTGCTACTCTTTTTTCAGGTGTCGTACAGTGGCTCTCGAAACAGGGATGCAAAACACTCAGCTTTGTACAACCATAGTGCAACTCTCTTTCTCCCCTGAGCAGCTGGCACTGATGTTTACTTTCCCACTCATCTATAGTATTTTCCAGCTTGGCTTTGCAGCAATGATTTTGGGAGGTAAGACCACCCTATGCATGTACTATTCTGAACTTCTTCAGGAAAAGTTCAGAAGGCTTTTCTTCTTTGACTTATGAGAATGGATTGATCAATATTAATTACAATTGAGTTAGCAAACCTGAGGCTTTTTAGAGTATATAGACTGTACACACACACACACATCAGCTAGACCACAGACTGGTCTTTCATCACTCCTTTGCAACAAAAAAGCAAACTGTGATCATGCAATAGTGACCCAACTCAGACTTCATGCTAAAGCAGAGGTGGACTACATTCAACCCCCAGGCTTTTGTTTTATAGCCTTCCTAGTCCCTGCTACTGCCCTTATGCTTCCCAAAAGCAATCCAATTTTTAAAAATCCAACATTCTAAAGGATAAACTGGCATGATGCTCCTCTAAAACAAGGTGTATGTTCTCTGCACATCTTGTTTCAGAGTAAAAATTGTGTTTTGAAGAAAAGGAGGATTTTGTGGTGTTGGGGCTGCAGTATTAATGTAGTTTGAAAGTTTTCTAACTGGCATGGCTCCATGCTATAGAATTGGGATTTGTAATTTTGTGAGATATTTAGCCTTCTCTGTCACAAAGCTCTGGTATCACAACAAACTAGGAATCCCAGGATTCCACAGGATGGAGCCATGACAGTTAAAGTGGTATCAAACTACAGAGTTTATCACATTGGCTTTGCTCCTATGATAGACATGTGGTGTAACCTTAAGAAGGTAGATCCTATCACATTTCCCCATCACCTGGGAGTACATAGCCCATTTGCAACCCAAGCTTCTGATGCATCTTTTCAAGAATGGGAAAATCCTGTTCTTGAAAAGATGCAGGAGGAGCCCAGAGAAGCCCAGGTTGCAAACGGGCTGCGTTCTCCCCAAAGACAAGGAAATGCAATGAGCCACCTTCTTAAAGTTACATCCCATGTCTATCGCGAAAGCAAAGCCAATGTGATAAACTCCTACATTAACTCTGCAGTGTGGCAGCAGACTTAGGAGATTATTGCATTGCCTTTCCTCCCAGCCTCAGTGGGGGTTGAAACTTTTAAAAACAGCACATCTCCATACCCAGTCCAGAAGCATCCCATACCAATCTTGGCATCCCATACTTCTCCAGAACTTTTCAAAAAGTGCCAAAGAAATACGGATTGAGTACAGGATGCCAAGATTGGTACAGGATGCCTCCGGACTGGGCACAGAGGCATGCAATAACACCCATTTTTAAAACATTTTAAGAAGTTTCAACCCATACCAAGATTGGGAGGAAAGGCAATATGATAATCTCCTTAGTGTCTGCAGTGGATGTTTATAGCCCATGTCAGAATCCCAGGCTATCTCAATTCAGTAAAGGTAAAGTAGGGTGCCTTGAGTATTAGCTTAAGCTCCTGTTGTTGAACAATTGTTTTCCTGATAAGAGGCAATGGTCTCCAATCTCCAGTAATTGAGAGTTGACAATCATGTGATGCAGAGTTTTTCACACTCTGAACATAAGACTGCTATCCCATCAGGAAGAATATTTTAAATGGTGTTTCATGATAATTAACAAAAATAACGATTGGCATATATATCTGTCTCAGTCTTATTATAAAAAGAGTCATAAATTATTACAGAAAGACTTGACATCTTAAAATGTCATAGGAAGAGTATCTGACGAATTAAAATCTGCAAGTGAATGTTTTAGGTCTACTTTTTAATTACAAAAAGAGAATCCACTTCATGAAATGTAGGAAATGTCAGAGGTGATCTTTTTATGATTCCTCCTTCCTTGTAATGAGAGAGTATCAAAAAGCTAGGGTACTTCTGCAGTATTTGTTTGTCGGCCAAGCACAGGCTGAGCCTGGAGCAGAAGGTTAGGCCCACACAACAAACAGTTTGCCTCTAAAGCCTTCTTCCAGAATCATGCATCTTACCTATACCATAGACAAAGAAAGCCAGTATAATGTAGTGGTCTGAGTGCTAGACTAGGACTAGGACTCTGGGAGAGCAGGGATTGAATCTCCATCCATGTAAACCCACCAGGGTTGGCCAAGTCACACTTTCTTACCTCAGAGGAAGGCAAAGGCAAACTCTCTCTGAACAAATCTTGCCATAAAAACCCTGTGACAGGCTCGCCTTGGAGTCACCATTAGTCAGAAACAACTTGAAGGCACACAGCAACAATAACAATACCATATATTGGGTTGAGCAATGTCAGAAGCTATTTTCCATTATTGGCCTGAACACACCACAAGTTCCAAAAGTGTCTCCTGGTAAAATGTAGTTAGAATAGTTTCCAGTTTTCACACTACAGGCTTCTGGGGTAACACAAGGGGTGCAGGTTTTAAGGGAAATTGTGTTCCTCATGGCTTCTGGAGGAGAGGTTCTCCAAGTTTCTTGCACACACACAAAGAATTGACAAATTGGGTAGAGCTCAGGGGGCTCTGAAGTCTGGAAAATAGTCTGGAGGCTGCCTTTGACCTGTGGGTTTCTAGATTCCCAGCTTTGGCATAGATTCTTCTTTCAAATCCACTGCCTTTTTTGCATGCTGTTCAAATTTTAGTACTGCCTACTTTTATTCAGCTGGCCAAACAGAAACCACCTTGCAGGTGTACTATCAACTCAGGATGAAGGTAATCAAATGCAAAAGAGGCCAGGGTCCTGTATTTTTCATAGTTGTGAATTTCATCCTGCAGAGCAGGAATTTCATCAAATGTAGCATGTCATACAAGCTCCACCTTCTGAAATCCCCTTTTCTACACAACTGTTAAAGGAGCAAGAACCCTGTCCTCTTTTTGATATGACCACCCTCTTCAGGATACATTTCCACATGTTTAGCAAATTATTCTCTAAAACAAAAAGTGACAAGTGCACATCTATTCCAAAGTAGGTCCCACAAGAACACCATACTTCTTGACACAACAAGATAGACTTTCTTTTGCAATACCAAAGTTAGGAAACAAAATGTTTTCTTGCAACTTGCTTCTTCAGTGATGCCTACTGCAATGCCAGCCATTGACATGCCATTCCAATGTTATTAGTCTACCAGGTACATAAAAAGTATTTTGCTGATCGAAAGACAGACTTAACAGAGAAAGAAAATGTATCTGAATCCACACCATCTCCAACATACTCAACTATGAATGGAGGATTTACACCAGAAGAAGAAGTGGTAGAATCCCCTGTGTCGGTGAAAGGAAAAGTATAAATAAAGTGGATTTTATTGAACTCTTACTTCTAAAGAAAAAAAAAACCTGTTGCTTAAAGGGAAATATTTTACATAGTGAAGTGTCCTTTTCTACAGAAAGTATGTTACTTTTAAATTATTCATGTAAGAAAGGAGACTTTTCTCTTACTTTTGAATGAAACCTGAAAGGTAAGGTTGTTGTTTTTTAAATTGATTCTAACTGATTTAATATTTTGTCCTTTAGAGGAATGTATACCATAATAAACCAGTTAATGTAAACATCAAAACTCTTCATTAGTTTTGTTTGTGCTGCATTTTCAATTACAATATGGAGGGAAGTGTGTGTGTGTGAGAGAGAGAGAGAGAGAGAGAGAGAGAGAGAGAAGCATGGTGGCCAATCAATCCCAACCAAATTCATCATACATTCAAATCTGTGACCTAGACAAGGGAATATTAGGATGAGTAGTTTTTAGTCAAATCTCCAACACATGGAAAAATCAATTATCCCACTTCTGGGTGTTGTAGCTTAATGTGGTATGTTCTAGCATAATTTAAAGCAAGGAGTGGGGGAGAGCACTTGGCAAATACAACTAAAATGAGGAATTCTAAGCACCAGGCATACATTATTTCTGTGATGATGAAGAAAAGGTTTATGCCAAATGTGGAGCAGGATGAAGTGTTTTTGTCTGCCAAATGTTCCATTAAAATGTATTTTACATCATGTGCCAAAGTGTGGAAAACCCTTTCACCATCATTCCCAAATGATTACAAAGGACTCTACAGAATTTGCTCCTTTAAACATTTATAGTAGTCCACACTGAAGAGAAATCAGCTCACCAAGTCAATGCCTACTACATATTATGAAAAGGTTAGTCATGAGTGAGACTGCAATTCTATGCATGCTTGCCTGGAAATAAAATGTATAGCACAAACTGAAAGGTGCTTCCAAAAAGAAATGGAAGGCATTCCCATTTGAATAATGAAGCAGGATTTATAGCCTAAACCTAATCATATACTGTATATACTTGGAATTAATCTCCATGCATTAATTGCTACAGAGCTCCTGGTGTGTATACTTAACTGCAGTTTTCATGCGGATTCAATTAATTTCTAATGGTAATGATGAACATCTGCTGGATTGTGCCCTATAAACCAGAGCTGGAGAATATGTCGGTCTCCAGATGTTGTTTGACTACAGATCTCATCACCTCTCACCACTTACTCTACTGGCTGGAGGAAATGGATGTCTAGCAATACCTGGGAAGGCAGATATTCACCAGCCCTGCTATAAACATGGCAAACTCTGAAAATAATTCTGTAGCTGTAGATTCTGCATATGATTCTGGAGATTTTTTCTACCCTGGGTGCCACTACGCACAACCCAAAGATATTGAAGTGGCCCCCCTGTCAGTAGGACAGTGAATTTTCTCTTGGCTTTAATTTGAACCTATTTGGTGGAATAAGCCCAGGCTAAAACCAGGATTCACCAACCCCATACTTCAAATACTTAACACTCTACTCATCCAGCTTGTAGCTGCAAAGGCTGCTAATAAATAATAGATTTTAGTAGAGTTTAAGGAGAAGATATGACACAGCCACTTTTGCTTGAAGTACCTTACATACTTTAATTCTTATATCAACTCTTTAGAGGGGAAAACAACCCCCTATTATGTGTCCATCCAAAAAATTGCCAATTTCCTGGGCTTCTAACAATAACTGATGACATCATGAATCATTGGTACTTTCCTCCTGAAAAAAATTAAATAAAATGCATAAAGGGGTATTGAGTTGGAAATGTGAACAAATGGGGGCTTTTATCATATGTGATGGACTTGTCACAAAGCAAAAAATATTGGCAACAGATAAGTGATTCTGAAGATTTTGAAAGTGAATTTGCAGTTGAAATCAGAATTGTTTCTGTTGGGACTGTTGTATGACCAAATGGAGAAGTGTGGAAGATTACTACAATACATGATTACAGTAGCAAGACTGATATATGCACCAAAATGGAAGATTGCAGAGATTCCATTGCAAAAAGATTGGTTAACAAAATTGATCGACTTAGCAGAAATTGATAAATTACTTTGTTAAGAGAGAAGGGCCCCTTTGAGGCCTGGACCATGCTGATGGACTGGAGGGAGGGCTCTTCCTCTTAGTCTAGGCCCAATGGAGCTGGGCCTGTGTCTCTCTCTCAGATGATATCAGATGAAAGGCACAAGAGTCATATAAAGGAAACATTGGCAACTGAACCTGTTGATATATTCCTGTGAGGTTAGGAAAGCTTATTTTCTGCATTTGAGTTTCAATTCTTTCACCCACTTTTTATCAGAATGAAATAGTATTTTTCAAAATGGTCCAACTAAGCCTTCCTCCTGCACTCCACATTTGTGGCTTGGGATGATAGCTGTTGAATGGGAAGATATGTGGGTGGCACCAGGTTCTGGGAGGCTATGCTAGCTTCAGAAGCAGTGGCTCAATCTGTTCCCTCAAGTGACTGCTACGTGTCACACACCCAAATACTCCCCCGTGGCTATATATACTTTGACCATGCTGGCTGTAACATCCCGAGAACCAAAAAAGTAACTTTTCCAAGTGGTTACAGTGTTTTAGAAAATTTTGCCCCTCTTCACTGATCTTCTTACTGAGTAACTCCTAATGAGTTCTGCAAAACCCCAAATGTTCCCTAGAACTCGAACAGTTACACACAGAAATTAGAAATATTATTTTGGAGGGACTACAATGCCCAGAATCCCCTAGCTAGCATAAATTTCAACCATGCTAACTGACAGATTTAGAGACCTGTCTAAAATCATTTTCCAAATTCTGTTTACAGGTCTAAGATTTCATAAATATCACATAGGATTACTCAAGTATTTGAGAGCAAACATAATTATATAAGACTACCTTATGTTCTGTGAATTTATTGGTCAATTGAGATTAATATTGTTTGTGGAGCTTATTTGGTTCTCAAACTCCATTAAAGTGATCAAGTGATCTGTCCTCCTCTAGAGGATGGGGGTGGGGAGGGAGAGGATGTGTATATGTGTGCCTTCAAGTCACCTGTCAACATACAGTGACTCCATGAATCTCATAGGGTTTGGGGGTTAAGGAATATTTAGATATGGTTTTGCCAGTTCCTTCCTCTGAAATGTAGCTTACAGCACCTGATAGTCATTGGCAGTCTCACTTCCAAGTATTAACCAGGGCTCACCTGCTTAGCTTCCAAGATCAGACAGGGAGATTGTAGCCCATTTTTTGCTCTGGCTTCACCCAGTACTGTATTTGTCCCCATCTGTTCCTATACCTTGGATCAAACATTGATCAGAACATGGACTTCAGTAAAGAAATCAGAAGAAAACTAAGAATGGGGAGCATCTGAGCATCTATACACATCTGAGGAAGTAGACTGAAGTCTACGAAAGCTCATGCTGTCAACTTCTTTATTTCCATTAGTCTCTAAGATTCTATCACAGTGAGTCCCAGTCACCAAACTAGAATCATAGAGTTGGAAGAGCCCACAAGGCCCATCCAGTCCAACCCCCTGCCATGCAGGAACTCAAAATCGAAGCATCCCCAACAGATGGCCATCCAGCCTCTGTTTGAAGACCTCCAAAGAAGGAGACTCCACCACACTCTGAGGGAGTGTGTTCCACTGTCAAACAGCTCTCAGTGTCAGGACGTTCCTCCTAATGTTGAATCTCTTTTCCTGTAGCTTGCATCTGTTGTTCTGGGTCCTATTCTCTGGAGCAGCAGAACACAAGCTAGCGCTCTCCTCAATATGACATCCCTTCAAATATTTAAAGAGGGCTATTTTCCTATTGTGGCAGCACCATGGGCCCTTTTCATCCCTCCACTGCCACAAATTTATGTGAAGAAGCTCTTCCTTCACCTAACTTTTTTTCCTCAGATGGCAGCCCTATGAGTATTGTGATCCCACTGCTGCCCCAATATGTGGTGTATCAGACTACTTTTACATATATCTATGGGTTTACTCCCCAATCTTGGTTTCTTTATTTCTTAGTAGTGTGGACAATAATTCCAGGTTCTAACAAGCTTGTAAGTGAACAATAATAAAACTTTATTTGAATGATGGTTAACAATGTTTCATTTGTTACGATGTTGCATTCTCTTGTTCTTGTTAAACTTTGTTACATACCATTTAACTCTAAAGAACAACAGTTAATAGTCTTTAGGACTCTCACACTGTCCTTATTTACTGTGGTCTTTCCAACCTTATTTCTACACTAGCCCTTCGGCTAACTAAGGGCCTTTACAGACTGCCAGAAATAATGCAGCTTGAGGCCACTTTAACTATCCTGGCTCAGTACTAAGGAATCATGGGAACTGTAGTTTATTGTGGCACCAGGGCTTGCTGACAAAGAAGGATCAATGTCCCAGAAAAAAATACAATTCCCATGATTCCCTAGCACTGAGCCAGGACAGTTAAAGTGGCCTCAAGCTGCATTATATCTGGCAGCCTGTAAAGGCCCTAAACCCTCACTTGGAGTTCTGTCCTAGAGCTAAGCCCCTCCCTTCTGAACTATAGCCCTCACAGTACCTGACTTCTGGACTGTTACCCAGTCTGACTTCAACTGTCAGCAACAGACTTATTTAACACCTCCACACTGCCATTTGATTGGCTGCCACTAGCTCGCATTCTATTGGTTGTTGCTAAGGCATGTTCTAGTCTGCCTTCTCCCCACAGTTGCTACAAGAACTCTCTACATACTGAATCTACAGACTCACACAGCTATATCTTTGAATTCTAAGAAAGGGGAGGGCAGCTATGAATGACCTACAAAAGTTCCTAAAGATCAAAGGCATACAACTAAGCACGAAAGTTAGAATCGTACAAGCAATTGTGTTCCCCATTTCCAGGCATGAATGCAAGAGCTGGACAGTTAAGAAAATGGACAAAAAGAGAATAAATTCATTTGAGATGTGGTGTTGGAGAAGAGTGTTGCAGATACCATGGACAGCAAAAAGAACAAATAAATGGGTCCTAGAACAGATCAAGCCTGAAATTTCCTTGGAGGCAAAGATGGCTAAACTGCGGCTGTCATACTTTGGCCACAACATGAGAAGGCATGAATCATTAGAAAAGACAATAATGTTAGGAGGGAAGGTGGAGGGAAATAGAAAGAAAGGAAGACCACATGCAATGAATCTGCAAGAACGTTGAAGAACAGTGGAGGATAGGGAGTCTTGGAGATGTCTCATCCCCAGGGTCACCATGAGTTGAGATCAACTCAAGAGTGGTTAACAACAACAACAACAAATTGACATACAGACCCCTAAAGGTTACCACCACATACTGCAGCCCATAATGAAAGAAAGCCTACAACTCAGCGGTGGCTGATTGCTCTCATGCCAGTTAGGCAGTTAATCTGCTCTAGGTTTTAGTCCAGATTTTAAAATAAATGTGCAAATGTACTGAAGCCATTTGACAAATATCAGTGGCTACATGGTGCCTTCATAAACCTTACATCTCCTTGCAGCAGAGAATTGCCCTCTACTCTACTTGGATTCAGTAAAGTGCCACTAATATGGGACTTTATAGCACTGATACAGTGATGGACCTATTACACACACACATAAACACACTAATAAAACAGAGACAACTGGAAAGGGGCACCACAACTCTTGAACACTGAAACAAGTTAGGTTGTAAACAGGTAGTAGAAACCAATGTTAGGGATGTTCAAAAAAACAGATAGTCTGTCACAGCATAAAAAGAAGAGCAGCTTCTTGAAGGCTACCTGGTTGAATGTCAGGGACACATTCACACTCTCTCTCTCATGCACATGCACAGAGCGAGAGAGAGAGAAAAACATATGCACCATTCCAAATGCCAATAAACCAAATGAGTTGTGACAGCACAACAAGGAGGCTCCACTCCAGGGGTAGGCAACCTTTCCCCTTTAAGGGCTGAGGGACTTCAGCTCCCAGAATTCCAGGAGTTATTGGCCAACATGGGACTATTGGCCAATATGGCTGAGGCTTCTGGGAGCTGAAGTCCCTCGGCCCTTAAAGGGGAAAGGTTGCCTACCCCTGCTCCACTCCTTCCAACGGGCAACAAATCAATGAACAGATGTGATGGCATAGCAAGGAGGAACAGCCCCTGAAGAGCCAAGAAGGTCAGGTTCATAGTGGAAGAAAAGAAATTCACGTTCATTTTGAAGATGTTAGTGGCAGCTGATGACTTCTATGTCCACGGAGTGGTGAATTCACTCCAAGTTTTAGCCCGAAGTTTAAATGAGCTTCCTAAAGTGCTGAATCTGAGCCCCAAAATAGGTTCAGCATCTTGGATAACTCCCTTAAATTTCACAATAAATCCCGAATGGGAGTCACCCTACACATACTGATACAGAAGCTCTGAGCTACTACTGATCTCGGGGCAGTGCTATGGTGACAGACAGCCCCGCCACTTCCAAGTGGTAAGAAACACTTCCAGCTCTTACCCAGAGATAGAGTTTCCTCAGAAGCAAGTTGCCAGAGACTGGCACCATTTCTGCGATATAAAGTGTATTTACCGTACTCATATGTTAGTGTTAATTACCATGAAGTCAGCTTCAGCTTATGGTAATGCTCTGAATGAAGTCATTATTTTTGTTTTCACCATGTTCAACTGTTAACCTGCTTTTGCACTTTCTTCTGTGACTTTCCTCAATTTTTGTTTGTTGTTGTGTGCATTCCAGTCAATTCCAACTTATGGTGACCCCAAGCTAAACTTATCATGGAGTTTCATAGCAAGATTTTTTCAGAAGAGGTTTGCCATTGCCTTTCCCTGAGGCTGAAACCATGTGACTTGTCTAAGGTCATCCTGTCATTTTCAAAGCTGAGTGGAGAATCAAACTCAGTGTCAGAGTCTATTCCTCAATAGCCATTTCAAATTTGTGCTGTTTTGTGTTAATACAACATCTTCTGCATATTCTAAATGATTGATGTTCCTTCCCTCAGATTTTATTACACCTTCCTCCTAATCTAATCCTGCTTTATATAAGATACTTTTTGTATATAAATTAAACAGAGTAATAAAATGCAGCATTATCTGACATCCTTGCAAATTGGAAACCATTGTATTTCTCCATATTCTTCCTGACAATAGGTTCTTATCCAGAGTATTGGTTACATATCAAGATAATCAAATGTTGTGGCAAACCCTTTTCTTTTAGAGTTATGCATAGTTTTTCATGATCTACACAAGCAAAGGCTTTGCTATAATCTATAAAGCACAAGTTGATTTTCTTCTTAAATTATTTGGTTCACTCCATTTGCCACCATATGTTTGCAGTATGATCCCTTGTGCCTCAACCTTTTCTCAGCCCAGCTTGGATATCTGGCATTTTTTGCTCTATTTATGATAAAAGTCTTTGTTGTTAAAATCTCAAGCATCACTTTCCTTTCATGAGAGGTTCATGCAATGAAATTCCTGCAATGAAGAGCATTTCTATATTTCAATGCTTCTTGTCTCAGTGTTCTACATGAAGACCAATTTATTCAGCGAGCAATGAGGCATCACAGAAGGGCAAAATCTGCTGAGCATGGAGTTTGCAAAGTAGAAGAAACATCTACTTCTTCTTGAAAAGAGAGAGAGAAAAAAATATTTACAGCCCAACCCCTCTGTATATTTACTCAGAATATGTCCCACAGAGATCACTGGCACTTATGACCAAGTAACCCTGCATCGGAATGCAGCCATAGGGTCTCCTCCCATGTGGAGAGGTTATTTATTGAGATTTAAAACTGAGACACCTTCCTCTATCTTGGCAGTGCATTAAGTGCCTACTGTACCTTTGATAATACAAAGTGCATATCTCCTTATCTATGTTACTTATCTGATAGGTTGTTAAGGGCAGGTGTGTTTCAAATAAAGTGGTAGGTACTCTTTGATTTCTATCTAGATGTCTTATCTTTCATTTACAGCTGGGGTGGGGAATATATAGCTCTCTAGATCAGCTTTAACCAGCACAGTGAATGGCAAGAGCTTACAGGAAATAGAGTCCCACAGCGTCCGGAGGGCCACACATCTCCCATCCCTGGTCTACATCAGAGATAGGCAACCTTTCCCCTTTAAGGGCCGAGGGACTTCAGCTCCCAGAAGCCTCAGCCATGTTGGCCAATAGTCCCATGTTGGCCAATAGCTCCTGGGATTCTTGGAGTTGAAGTCCCTCAGACCTTAAAGGGGAAAGGTTGCCTACCCCGGGTCTACATCATAGGGCACGTTTTATCATTTATTTCTTTATTAGTCATGTTTATGTCCCACTTTTCCCCTCTGAGCACAGCAGTGCATATGGCCTTGTTTCCTCACTTTATTCTCACAACAACCCTGTTAAGTAGGTCAGGCTGAGAGTCCCAAGGCCTAGTGGAGAATAAAACCTGGATTTCAAATACACTGGACACTGCACTGGTTCTCCAGCTGAAGAGAATACTAAGGAAATTCCTATAGCTTCTTTTTAAAATGTCACATTTATTTTGCAACTGAAAAACTACATGCTTGGAAATGCTGATGATATAAATCAAAAATATTTATGGGAAAAATGCTTGAATTCTGTCACAGAACTAAAGCCACAGGTGGGCCATGGACACTACTGAACAGCAGAAGGCACTGCCTTGCTATTATGCTTTATGTAACTCCTGCTGATATCCAGAATCTACATATACAACTTTGAGCAGCAAGAAGATAAACCTTACCATTGATTTTCTGTTAAGAGTGGCTGGTTAGAAACATTACTCACAATATTGAAAAAACTTACTCTGAAGTAGTCTTTACATTTGTGGTCATTTTTCAAGTTCTGAAGAAATCATTTACTTACTCTATATTTCTGATATGCATTTGTTTGTTGAAAGAAGCTTACAGGAAGAGTTCATGATCACATTTCAAATTATCCATGTCCAATAGCCATATCAAAATCCACTATTAGCATCCCAACTAAAGCCATCTCTTTCTGGAAGTGCTTCTTTATCCCGCAGGCTGTGATTTGTCATTCCACTAGGTCCACTGCTTCTCAGCTACTCTTCAGCTCCATAGATCTGTGTGAGGGATGACCCAGTCAACTCTGTCTGAACAAACTATAATTGAATCAATATCTCAAAATGCTGGGACCATATCTTTTGTTCAAGAGGAGCATGTAAGGACATAAAACTTAACTACATGTTCTGAAAATCCCATATGGGGCAGGCATTCCCAGATTGCACCATTAAAGGGGGGGGTTGTTTAATTGTTGAAAGTTCTTCCACATTAATAAGCTTATTGCACGGCACTTCAAAGAACGGGAATGGAACAGAACGTAAGGGAACGGAACAGAGCAAAAACACATTATACTGCACAGGAGTCCCCGATCCGTTCCCAGTAGCCGATTTTTGAAGAACTGTTCAAAATCATCCTTCAAAAACCAGCTGCCAGGAAAGGCTGGGAATGCCTTGGGGACTCCCAGCGGCATCGGTGGCATTCTCCCAGGCAGTAAATTGTGTTTTCGCTCTGTTCCATTCCCTTGCATTCCTTTCTGTTCCCATTCCTTAATTACCATGCAATAAGCTTATAAATCAGAAAGAGAACAAAGGAAGCATGTGTACATTAAAATGAGAGCCAGCATGGTGTGATGGTGTGAGTGTTGGACTGGAACTCCAGGAGACTAGGGTTCCAATCTTCACTCAGCCATGGAAGCCCACTGGATGACCTTAGGCAAGTTAGACTCTCTCACCTACAGAGAAAGGCAATGGCAAGCTTCCTCTGAACAAATATTGCTGAGAAAACCCTATGATAGGATCATCTTAGGATCACCATCAGTCAGAACTGACTTGAAGATACCCAGCAACAACAATGCATTGAAACAGTTTGAGTTTGAATGAGAGAAAGAGCTGGAGAAAAAGTGTGGATAATATTAATGGGAGAGGAGTGTGTGTGTGCAGATCTGTGACTAGGAAAGAGTGTGGCTTTCGCCTGCCCGCTTTTGGCTTTGTTTCTTCTCCTACAGGTATGCAGGTATCAAAAAGCAGAATTTGGGCCATGGGATGAAAGAGGCTCACCATCCCATTGTAGAAACTACAGGAGCTAGATCCTCGCATCTTCAAACAGTATCTTAAGATGAACCTGTGTTCTTTCAGCAGAGTTCTGGGAGGACTATCCTGCCTGAGGTACCTAGTGGTTTCTCCCAACATTCAATTGACCATCTCCCACCCTAATAAGAGAAACCCAGTCAAGAAAGTAAAGACTGGAATTTATTTTGTCTGTGGATGTTATGTGTTTTTGTTTACTTATTTAGACAAGAATTTGTTGGCTTTCTTGCCCATAAGGGTCTCTACTAGACAGTTACTAATAAAATATTTATAAAAAATATGCAAATAAAAGCATCAAACTGCAAAAAAAAATGGCATTGACATAGTACAGGCAACAGATAAAATACATCACCATGATTTAATACAGTTC
This sequence comes from Phrynosoma blainvillii, assembly GCA_026167975.1. Classification (NCBI taxonomy): domain Eukaryota; kingdom Metazoa; phylum Chordata; class Lepidosauria; order Squamata; family Phrynosomatidae; genus Phrynosoma; species Phrynosoma blainvillii. The sequence goes on along the minus strand of JANUYF010000003.1, from coordinate 210,238,920 downwards.
CAGTACTGTACTGAAACACCAAAGCAAGCCTCTGTTAACAGACCAACCCAAGCAGAATGTTTAATGAAAAACACCAAAGATTTAACTCAACTATTCAACCATTGCCAGTCTCTTTTTAAAAAAAATAAGGAAGGTGCCTGCCAAATGGACCTTTTGTAAACAGGAAGAGGCTTACAAATCTGGTGCACCCCTGCAGTAGCTATCCATCTAGGCTTTGCCATCAGGGACACCAAAGAAGGACTTCTGCTGAGGTTCTTAGCTGTTAGATAGATTCATATCTGAAGTGTAATGCATAACAAAAACAAATACAGTCCACAATCTATATCTACAGATTCTGAACCCATGGATTCAGCCACTGAAAATATTCAAAAATACAATAAAATAAAATCCAAAAAGCAAACCTTGATTTTTGCAATTGTATATATGGGGTATTATTATACTAAAGTGGCTTAGCGGTTAAGACATTGACTCTGATGATCAATGTCAGCAGATTAGCAGTTCAAGACCCAAGTGCTATGTGATGGAGTGAGCTCCCATCACTAATCCCAGCTTCTGCCAACCTAGCAGTTCAGAAGCATGTAAACGTGCAAGCAGACAAAAATAGGAACCACTTCAGTGGGAAGGTAACAGTATTCTGTGCAGTCATGCTGGCCACACAATTACAGAATCGTCTTTGACAATGCTGACTCTCTCATCTTAGTAACAGAGATTAGTATCCCTCCCCCCCCCCCCCCCAGTCAGACACAACTAGACAATCACATCAAAGGGGAAACCTTTTCCTTTTATCATTATACTAAACTCTTCTATATAATGATACTTGAGCACCCATGGATTTTGGTATCCATGGGAAGTCCTGGAACCAAACCCCAGGGATACCAAGGGCCCACTGTAGTCCAGTATGCAGCCTTCTTCCTGCATTCTCTTGAATGTGTGAGTGCTTCACTGAAGATGGGATCAAGCATGTTCACACTTCCCCACCATGGATTAATCTATTCCAGATTTCTGATAGCATTAATGGAACTGTCCAAAGTGCTGCACCTCTTTTTGATGTTGGAGTTCACCACCCCAAAGCCTGGATTAAAGTCTGGAGCATGGAGTAGATTCACCACCTTACTAACACGAGAACCACCAATGACTACTGTCCCACACATCTACACACAATATCCCTACATGCATTGTCCTTTCTCCCCCAGTTGTCCAACTGTGTTTGTTGAACAGGAAGGGTGTAGGCTTGGCAAATGCACACAAGAGTTTAAGGCCTCAGACTTTCAGAAGATCACATAAAGAAGTCTATTAGGACTATGGAATTAGCTCCTCCCTAGTCTACTTCCCTAGGCACATGCCAGGCAACAAACCAATAAAATCTGTACACTCATTCTCAGAACTGTTCTAATTTAGGCAGCTACAAATGTCTTAAACAGAAGGAGTAAAAAAAACTAAAAAAATAAAGGAAAGGCTTTCATATTAAGAGAGTTTTCTAGTACGGATTAATGATTTAGCAGATCAGGTATCATTGAATTGCCATTATAAACTGGAAAAATAACTGTGCGTGGGCTGGTTACATAAGGTATGAAATAAATGACGCATCGCTTTTGAGTCATGGACATCTGAGATACTTCCTCATACAAGCTTTTCAGAATCTTAGAAAATGATGGAAGTCCCTAGTTTTTTGTGGGGTTTTAGGGCTGTGCGGCCATGTTCTAGAAGAGTTTCTTTCTGACGTATTCCCAAAAACTATGGATGCTGGCCATGAAAGCCTACGACTTCACGATGGAAGTCCTCTTTACATCTAAAAATGTGAGAAAGACCACACCAAAACCAAACTCCACCACCACACAGATTGGAATTTCTACCAATCTGAAAAGTTGGCATGGTGTCGTTCCTACTGTGGGATGGTCATTTGAGGAACTTTTGATACTGCTTGATATTAAGGGTGCATCTATAGTGAAGAAATAATGCAGTTTAATTGCCATGACTTCATCCTACAGAATCCTGGTATTTGTAGTTTTGTGAAGTTTTTGGCAGAAAAGGTTAAAGACTCTGTAAAACTACAAATCCCAGTATTTCATAGGATGGAGTGATAGCACGTAAAGAATCTATGTTGTGCCCTGTAAGAAATGTTGTTGTTGTTGTTGTTGTCAAACTGTATTATTTTTACAGTTTGGATGCACCCTCAGGCAACAAGATGACTGCAAGGCACTGGTGACTGGTGGCTTCCATATCAGGGGGGCAATGAATCAGCTCTGGGTTTTATTCTAAACTTCCAAAGGAGTCCAACTGTAAAATAACCTACACAAAATAGTTCAGCACATTGGATACCTCCTTGAAAGTTCATACTGAAACCTGGAGCAGTTTTTTGGTCATACTGAGATGGGAATTGTCAGCTCTCACTGCTTATTATTAGCAGGAAAACCACTGTGGCCTAATTCACACTATGATTTAAACCAGTTTGCAAATCAAATTAAACTGGTTTATATGTGCCTCATTCATACTGGAGTCTATTTCAAACTCGATTGTGATCGGGCTGAATTGGGGTGAATCGACACAAGTCCTCCTGAACATGTTCTTTTGAAGACAGATCTCTAGAGGTTCTTTTGAAAAGAACCAGTTTGCAACCAGGCTGAACTAATGTGAACATGTTTCCAATCACATTTGGGTCACCCAGGGAGTGAGGGACAATGGGCAGAGGGTGGGCAGAGAGGTGATACCCATCCTACCACAGGTCTTGTGGCAAACTACCATTTTTTCCCTATCAGCGCTGCCAGGGGGTTCCTTGGAGGGGCATGGTGCTGTTTGTTGTTGTTGTTGTTGTTTTTTTAAATGACAGTTTCTGTGAACTGTCACATTTGTGTGGGTTCGTGGGAGGGAGTCACAGGAGCCATGACAGGAATTCTCCCATGCCATGCATGGATTTTCCCCTGGCATGCATGGATATGTGGGTATCATGGGGGATTTTCCCCTGGCATTCATGGATCCATAGGTTCCAAGGGGGATTTTCCCCTGGCATACATAGATATGTGGATGCCATGGGAGATTTTCCCCTGGCATGTATGGGTCCATGAGTGCCATTGGGGATTTTCTCCTGGCATGCATGGATCTGTGGGTGCCATGAGGGATTCTCCCCTGGCATACATGGATCCATAGGTGTCATGAGGGATTCTTCCCTTGGAGCATGCATCCGTGGGTGTCATGGGGATTCATCCCTGGGATGCATGGATCTGTGGCTGTAGATTTCAATTGCAAAGGCAGCCAAGTCATCCCTTTAAATCACATAGTGCTCCTGATCAAACTGTGCAATTGTTTTTCAGTTCTTCTGGAAATTATTCCAGAGGTAGGGCAAGTGTGTGAGGGGGGGTGATCCTTGGAGGAAGAAGGTGTGTGGGTGTGATCAGCTGTTGCTCCCATAGAAATAGAAATGTTCCTGCACTGTTTCTGCTTCTACCAGCCCATTTCTCTGCACGGAGAGAAAGTAGTGGAGGAGGAGGAGGAGCATCATACACATGCACACATACATAAACACATGCACACACAGAGGCCCATGGAAATAGTGACAGCTGATGCACGTGGCTACACCTCCAAATGCTTGCATAACCAGAAACATGCATATCATATGACTGATATTTAAAAAAAAAAAAAGAACTGGGATGGATCGAATACATCTGAGATTGAGAATCCATTTTGTTGTGGTGCAAAAGTAAGTGTGAACGTGAACTGTGTTAAATAGACATGGAGGCATTTGGTAATGGAAAATGCAGCATGAACTTCAAATTGATTCTGCGATCCCAGATCTATTCAACTCAAAAAATTGTTTTTTTGCAAGGGTGAATGAGGCCTGTGTCTCTTGCAGCACTGTTACGTGAATAAAACCTTTGGCCATTATAAAGATTAACGTGATGTAGCAAGGATGCTGCTGAAGAGCGGCCACTATTCTAAGAATAAAAGTAAAGAAAACCATCATCATCATCACCATTAGCAGCAGCTGGACCCTTAAAAGAGTTCTATAGATTGTGGCCTTGAATTCAGATTTAACACAAACACATTAGATGGAGTACATTTTAAAATCAAGGTCTAAATTTGTAAAACATGATGGTTATTTTAACATGGTTATTTTAAAAGTTTTAGGTGATGGAAACGAGCCTGATGAAAGAATGCTAAAACCTTACACCTTCCTGTTAATTGCCTGCCATATGCAACTTATTCATTTTTCCATCCATTAAAATCCAAGTTACGCCAATGAATGTGCAATCAGACTGAGTTCGACTTCTTGCCCAGTAAGCAACCTTGGTCTCTCTGAAGCAAGGGCAACACCACAACTAGCCTTAAACAGACGGTGCTCTCTCCTCATTCAAGTGCAGAAGCAGAGCTTTGAGAAGTTATCTCTGGAGACTACAATATCCAGAAGCCAAGCCAGTGTGGCTACTGGTAGCTGTAGCACTAGAAAGGTAACTTTTCCAAGCTCTGTGAAGAAACCAATTGGACTAGCAGTTCCAATCTTACTTCAAGCTGAGGGGAACAGACAGTGTTCTTTAGTATCAGACTAATTTATGGGCCTAGTACAAAATGTAAGATGAACAACTCTAAGATCCAGGAGGAATAACCAGGAGGCTACCATTGCTGTCTGTCACTCCTCCTAATGCCAGGGCTGGTTCCATCATTAATATGCCTCTTCTTAGAAATATATGAAGCTGCTTTTATTATTGTTGTGTGCCTTCAAATTGTATCACAGGGTTTTCTGAGGCTGAGTGGATTTCCATGGCTGAACAGGGAACTGAATCCTGGTCTCCAGAGTTGTAGTCCAGTGCTCAAACCTCTACAACATGCTGGCTCTTCTTTTTATACTAGCTCAAACTTTGTGTCCATCTAATTCAATATTGTCTACTCTTTAGGGACTGAGGTATAGCTTCCCCTTTCCCTGCTACCCAATCCTTTTAACAAAAGATACAAGAACGGAACCTGGGAACCTCAGCATGCAAAACATGTGTTCACTAAGCTGTTTATGTAAAGTTAATAAGACCTAGATATTGAATGAATAGGTTTTGACATGTAGACTAGGAATTGCAAAATGAGTGGTATTAGTAATAGATTTTAAATATTTAATATGCAGCATTTTTATACTTTATTAAATTGTTCTTATAGTAATGATATTTAATAAGACTTTCTACTGTTTTGTTCTAATAGGTATTTGATGTGTTTCTTAATGGTCTGTTGACTGTTATGAAGGTAATAAATTAGATATCCCTTCCTGTTCCCTATAGGTAATAGCCAAAGTCCAACATTGAAAACAACATTCCTCAGGTATTTATCAGGAGAATCAATGAGAAAAGCAATAATGGTAGACCTGTTTTAATCACTTCGGGGGGGGGGGGAGGTTGATTGTCAAACAGGACTGGGGGACTTGTGGGATTTCCTGATTCTTGTTCCAACCCAATGTGCTCAAAGAATAAAACGGAAAGAATAATATTTTCAAAGAGACAGTTTTTAAAATATATGTGTGTATGTATGTGTAAACATCTCAAGGTTTGTACTAAATTGTGATCTTGGCAACATTATTTTTTCCTTCTTTTTTGCATCATGATTTTCTTTTATTCCATAGATTGCTGTTCTGTCCTATGCAAGCTACATTGGGCCCATGTTAGATGCCCACTCTGTATTTTGCTTGACAGCATTGCATCAGAGACTCCTTGTTTCTAATATCTTTCCATATATTTTTGTGGGTTTTTTTAAAATGTATGTGGAACAATAACTCTACCAATATTTTTACCATGAGTGGTGAAAGATGTGACCTCCTAAATGTTAAATTTCAAATCCCTTCAGCTCTACCCCTCATAACCAATGGTGGGAATGATGAAAGTTGTAGTCCAGACTTAGGTACTGAGCCATGGCATCTCCCACTCTTATTTTACAACTTTGAACTAATTTGTCACCATTGATACAAATTGTTATAAGAATACTTTGTCATATAAAACTATGCAATGAATGCAGGGCATGCACCAAAACATAGATGTAATAATCTCAAATCAAACATCCTAGTTCTGGAAAAAAAAAAAAAAGCAACCCCCAACTTCAACTACAGTACTTAAAGGTGTGATACCTACACCAGTGGCCAAGGCAGAAAATAGTTGGCTTGTTAAAACAACCAAATCAAATCAGACATGGTTGAGAATAACTTGCCCCTGTAGGCACACTTAAGTCTACATTCAGGAGCTCTAAAAGACCAGTTAGCACCAATTGGGTCTTATTTACTTTGGACACACAAACATTGTGCCCTTTAGCAACTTGGCTCTTGTTGCAGAGTTCACACTTCCAGAGGGCTAATATCTCAGTTTCTCCCATTCTTTAGCATTGGCACTTCTTGTTTTCTTTTTCAAATCTCAGGCATTAATTTATGTACTGTGGGGTAATTAGAATAATGATGTAAAGACTGCCAAAAGAACATAACATATTGATATAAAAATAATTAACCCAAAATAGAAGGTGTTCACATTCTTTTTAACTGAAGTCAGAGAGAGAGTTTTAGTACCAGAAGGGTAAAAACCTATAGTGAAGAACTCAGAAATAACCAAGCTGTTTGTCTGATAATGATATATACAGAGAAATATATGAGATTATCATATGCCTTAAATAATACTCCTTACCTCTCCTGAATTTAACTCTAATTCACACTACAGCCATATTTTATTGCATGGCCTTTACAGCAGAATTCATCTTCAGAGTAGATCCCCTCTCCAATGTGCATTCAAAATGCCACCGGAGCGTGTTTCCCAATTCACATTGCAGAATGAATTAGAGTTAAATTTGGGAGAAGTAAGGAGTATTATTTAAGGCACATGAAATCTCCATAATATATTTCTTGGAATCTTCCAAACTCTGTTTGGGACTGTGATTTCATTGTAGTAATGTATTACAAATATTGTTATGCATATGCTCCAAAATAATCCAGGGATATCAAATCACGTTGAATCACATTCTGCATTCATCTTTCTCTCCAGGAGTGATAGGTTGGGATTTGAGCCCTAGAACTTGCAACCTTAGGTCCTCTTGCCAGGAGAAAAGCAAAAAAGCTAGATTATGGTGGTGGTGGAGGAGGATTAGATAGATAGATAGATAGATAGACAGATAGTTGCAGAAAACATTCACTTTCTGTCTCCAATTACTCCAGAAGTAATGCAGTTTGACACCATTTTAACTGTCATGGCTCCATCCTATGGAATCCTGGGATTTGTAGTTTGTTATGGCACTAGAGCTCTCTGAAAGAGATGTGTGTTTGTATTGTATACATGCATGGTGTGTGTTATTTAATGTTTTTAATACAATAAAGCAATTTTAAAAAGAGATGTCTGAACACTTCACAAAACTACAGATCCCAGAATTCCATAGCATTAAGCAATGGCAGTTAAAGTGGTGTCAAATTGCATTAATTCTGCAGTGTGGCAGCAGCCTAAACCTTTTGCTAGAAATTTTGAAGCACCCCTTCCTCCTGGGCAAGACATCATACTATCACTATGAAATAATCTGAGGTAGCCATCTAACCCATTTCATGAACTCAACTGTGTGTTTAATAGCAGGAAACGAATCAGTTTGAACAAAATAACGCTACTGTGTGTAAGCTATCCCTATCTTTATACCAAGGGCTCACAACACATAATGCATGCCTGCCTGCTCATTTTTGCTCCAACACCTATACCCAACATGTTGCCTCCAGATTTTCTGGTGAGTTTCAGTAGTGTGGTGGTTGCAAATCACTATCGGTTTAAAACAAGTTGCATGTGCCTTTATTTCAAGCAGAATTACACTCCCAGAAACTTTCCACAATAGCCATTAGTTCATTCTCTACACTCTATATTTTTCAAGTTAATTATTCCTTTTTTCTCCAGTCACTGAACCACTGTAAATGTCATGCAAGTACAGACACCACTTGACAACCAACGTTATCAACCAGTCAGAAGCTGCGTTGCTGGGTTCTGCAACTGGATATCTGTTACTTTTCCATTCAGAGAGATTTCTCCAGATATAAGCCTTCTAGACCAGTGCTACTCAAAGCAGTTATCCATCAGCTGCTAGATCCTGACAAATTTCCAGGAAACAAGAAGCAACTATAGACAATGAGCACAAATATGGTACCAGTCCCTGGCACACTGCAGGAAAACTGCCAGCTCCCCACAGCTTGAGATGCACTGTTCTAGACCCTGTTCTGGACAATTATGTAGACACCTGAAAAGGAAAATAAACAATGCTATCAACAGGAACGTCAAACCAAGAAACAGTGGGTCTCCTTCCCACAAGTCTTCTGTGGGCCCATTCACACTTGTGTTTTTATACTGTGTAGATCCAGGCAGATTCGTTGATGCAATACTGAATCTGACTCGAATAGAAGTTCACACTATGTTTACCCCAATAGAATCTCTCCAGTGCAATTTAACCCTGTCATGTTCACACTGACCAAAGTACCAATTAAAAATGCAGCCTCCTTATCAGTCTCATTTTCCGGGGGGGGGGGGGGGGGTTGCTCTGTCAATCAAATTATGTGCATCTACATCACACTGTTTGGGTGAAACCCACTAGCCCTCATCTTCAGAAACCCCCATGAGAACTTCTCTTTGGGGGGATTCACCCCTGCCAGCCTCAGAGTATGGGTAGGACAAGCCTTTTGGAGAACCCCTTGCCATGAAACCCCCATGAGAGCTTCTCCTTGGGGGTATCCTCCCTGCCAGCCTTGGAGGATGGAGAGGACAAGCCTCTTGGAGAACCACTTGCCATGAAACCCCCATGAGAGCTCCTCCTTGGGGGTATCCCCCCTGCCAGCCTCAGAGGATGCCGAGGACAAGCTTGTTTTACAGAGACCTGGCTGGGGGAGGATAGCGCTTCTACCTGGGCGCAGGCCCTCCCAGCTGGGTACTCTGTCAGCGAGCAGGTGAGGAGAAGTGGGCGGGGGGGGCGGTGTGGCTCTAGTTCAGAGGTAGGCAACCTTTCTCCTTTAAGGGCCGAGGGACTTCAGCTCCCAGAATCCCAGGAACTATTGGCCAACATGGGACTATTGGCCAATATGGCTGAGGCTTCTGGGAGCTGAAGTCCCTCGGCCCTTAAAGGGGAAAGGTTGCCTACCCCTGCTCTAGTTCATAAGAACACCTTGACCTTGACCAGGATACCTATCCAGAACACGGCCCACATCGAGTGTATTTACCTCAGCCTGAAGACCAGGGATAGTTTGGGGATTTTGCTAGTCTACCGACCACCCCGTTGTCTAGCAGACTCCCTGACCGAGCTGACGCAGCTGGTCTCCGAGCTGCTGTTGGAGACCCCCAGACTTCTGGTTCTGGGGGACTTCAACATTCCACTCAAGACCAGCTTAACAGGTGCGGCTCGGGAGTTCATGGATACCATGACAAACATGGGCCTATCCCAATTAGTCAACGGGCCCACACATTGTGCGGGTCATACACTTGATGCGGTCTTTAGTACAGAACAGGAATATCCATGGGCGGAGGTTGTAAATACCTCCACATTGTCATGGACGGATCATTTCCTGGTCAAGATGGAACTTAGAGCCAGCACCTGCCCCGCTGGGGGTGGTGGACCTATTAGAATGGTCCGCCCTCGAAGGCTAATGGAGCCAACTGGATTCCAGAAAGCCTTAGAGGGATTAATGGTTGGGAATGCCAGTGATCCTGTCGAGACTCTGGTTGACACTTGGAATAGTGATCTTACCAGGGCCATTGACACGATCGCTCCCAAGCGCCCTTGCCATCCCGCTCCTAATCGTAGGCCATGGTATACACCTGAGCTTAGGAGGATGAAGCGGTATGGACAACAGCTAGAGTGCAAGTGGCAAAAAACTCGACTCTTATCTGACAGAACTCGCCATAGGAATTTTCTTCATTCCTATCGGGAGGCAATATGTGCAGCGAAGAAAGCTTTCTCCTCTGCACGTATTGCGTCTGCAGAGTCTCGTCCAGCAGAGCTGTTTAAGGTGGTGAGGGAGATGACGCAGGTGCTCCCTGCGCCAAATCCCTTACTTAACCCGATGACAGCCTGCTGTGATGCATTTAACAACTTCTTTGCAGATAAAATCTCTCAGATAAGAGCCGAATTAGACGCCACTATTGGGACAGAGTCTATAGGCGAGGTGTCTAACGACTCCACCGATGTAATTTTACTGGATCAGTGGCAATCTGTGAGTACCGAGGATGTGGACAAGCTGCTTGGTAAGGTGAGGAAGACGACTTGTCCTCTCGACCCTTGTCCATCATGGCTGGCCGTCCAGGGAGGGGATGCATTGATGAGACTCCTTACGGACATCATCAATGCGTCTTTCAGGGAAGGACATGTTCCATCATGTTTAAAGGAAGCGGCGGTTAGGCCGCTCCTGAAAAAGCCTTCTCTGGACCCCCTGGACATGAAGAACTATAGGCCTGTATCATTGCTGCCATTTTTGAGCAAGGTGATTGAGAGGGCGGTTGCTCTTCAACTCCAGGCAGTCTTGGATGAAACCGATTATCTAGACCCATTTCAAACCGGCTTCAGTACAGGCTTTGGGGTGGAGACTGCCATGGTTGCCTTGACCGACGATCTGCGTCTGAGCATCGACAGGGGTAGTGTGACCCTGTTGGTGCTCTTAGACCTCTCAGCGGCTTTCGATACAATAGATCACAGCATCCTCTTGGACCGCCTGAGAAGGTTAGGTATCGGGGGCACTGCTCTGCAGTGGTTCCGGTCCTTCCTCTCGGGTCGGTCCCAGAGAGTGCTGCTCGGGGGCAGTAGCTCCGGTAAGAGAGACCTCACTTGTGGGGTCCCTCAGGGAGCTATTTTGTCCCCGTTATTATTTAACATCTACATGAAGCCGCTGGGTGAGATAATACGGAGTTATGGTGCTGGGTGTTATCAGTACGCTGATGACACCCAAATCTATTTCTCCGTGTCTCGTTCATCGGCCTCGAATTCCAATGGCACCTCCTCTCTCAATGAATGTCTTCGAGCGGTAATGGGCTGGATGAAGAAAAACAGATTGAAATTGAATCCAGACAAGACGGAGGTGCTCACAGTAGCGGCCCCGAAACCAAGAATTGGGTTGCAACCTCCAGTCCTGGATGGGGTCACACTGTCCTCCAGTGACTGTGTTCGCAGTCTGGGGGTGCTCCTTGACTCGTCGCTCCTGATGACAAATCAGGTAAATGCGACGGTCAGGAGCGCCTGCTATCAGCTTCGGCTGATACGCCAGCTGCGCCCTTTTCTGGAAGTAAGGGATCTCGAGACTGTTGTGCACGCATTGGTAACCTCACGCCTTGACTTCTGCAATGCGCTCTACATGGGGCTACCCTTGTGCCTGGTTCGGAAACTACAACTGATACAGAATATGGCAGCCAGGCTTGTGGCGGGAACATCTCGGAGGGACCACATTACTCCGGTTCTGAGGTCCCTCCACTGGCTGCCTATTAGTTTCCAGACCCAGTACAAGGTGTTGGTTATCACCTTTAAAGCCCTAAATGGCTTGGGTCCAAGCTATCTCAGGGACCGCCTACTCCCATATAATCCTCCCCGCACTCTTCGGTCCTCCGGGAGGAATTTGCTACAGCCTCAGAAATCGAGGCTTGTGGCTACCTCCTGGAGGGCTTTCTCAGCTGTCGCCCCGAGGCTCTGGAACAACCTGCCAGACGAGATCCATCTATTAACATCTTTAGACAGCTTTAAAAAGGCTGTCAAGACGAATCTCTTCTGGCAGGCCTTTCCAGACTAGTTATCCCCACCCCGGACATAAATAGCCTATAAATGATGTTCCTCACGTGGCCCCATCAACAAATGGAGAGGATCATAAAGTCAGGCTTTTTAGTTGTTGTCTGTATTGGGTTTTTAATTGAATTGAATTGTTTTTAAATAGCTTGATTTAATACTGTTTTAAGGGGGAGGTGGGGGGCTGTCTTGTACTTTATGTTTTTATTATGGATTGTATATTTTAAACTTGTAAGCCGCCCTGATTGGAGTACCACTGGCCGGGATATAAATAAATTTTATTATTATTATTATTATTATTATTAAGCCTTTTGGAGAACCTCTTGCCATGAAAACCCCACGAGAGCTTCTCCTTGGGGGTATCCCCCCCTGCCAGCCTTGGAGGATGAGGAGGACAACCCTTTTGGAGAACCCCTTGCCATGAAACACCCATGAGAGCTTCTCCTTGGGGGTATCCCCCCGCCAGCCTTGGAGAATGGGGAGGACAAGCATTTTGGAGAACCACTTGCCATGAAACCCCCATGAGAGCTTCTCCTTGGGGGTTCCCCCCCTGCCAGCCTCAGAGGATGGGGAGGACAAGCCTTTTGGAGGGCACCTTGCCATGAAACCCCCATGAGAGCTTGTCCTTGGGGGTATCCACCCCTGCCAGCCTTGAAGGATGAGGAGGACAACCCTTTTGGAGGACCCCTTGCCATGAAACACCCATGAGAGCTTCTCCTTGGAGGGATTCCCACCCAGCCAGCCTTGGACTGGAGAATAAAATCACCATGTGTTGAAGCCACAGATAAAAAAATAAAAATAAAAAACCCAAAAAGACCCTCCTTCGCTGGCTTGTGCAACATCTGAACATCTGGGCTATGGCATCATTGGGGGGATCAGGAAAGAGGGAAACAGCTGAGCAGTTGTTTAAAGGGCCCAGTAGCAGGAAATTTGAAATCATCAGAGCCAGGGACTTCCAGTGGGGAGGTGTAGCGAGAGGCTGGGAGTGAAAGGTGCTCCTGATTCCCAACCACAGATAGTAAGGATAAAGACAAAAAAAATCTCTCCATCCAAAATCTCGTCCGGTAAGAGGAGACTTCAGGGGCTCGATGGGGGTCTGGGTTAGCCCCATTTGTCAACTGAAAAAACAAGAACAAACATCTACAAGCTGTTGACAAAGGAAGGCTATAGGACCAAAGAGCCACCTTACTCACTACTGCAATTGTTAAAGTATGCTAAAGCAATGCCAACACTCTTTTCTTATCAAAAATCAAAGAAAAATTACAACAGAATAAAAACAGTTTGAGAATAACCTTACAAGCTGCTCTTTTGGATTAATGGTTGGCAATATACAAGCAAGTGAAAACACCACAGAGAGCTATTGGAAACTGTCATAAAAAGGACATGAGAGGCAGTAACAAAGGCTAGAGATATTGACGGAGACGAGGGAGAGTTGGAGAGGCAGAGAAAGCGGGCGCAGAAAACCAAGCATTTAAAAAGAAGATAAGAAAAAAATCAACCATGGCTAAAGAGAAGGTCAGGACTTTGGGAGAGGACTGGGAAAGACCTGGAAAAATAAGAGAGTTAAAAAGAAATGACTTTTGAAAGATGGAAAAGGAGAATGGAAAGCAAGCACAAGAAGATTCCTGGAAAATAAAAATAAAGAGTAGAGGAAAATATCTGGAGAGGAAAAAAGAGAAAACCGCGATAATCTTATGGGACCTGGAACTTTGACTGTGAGCTGGAAAATAAAAGCCTAATGGAAAAAAGAATAGAAGAGAAAGAAAGAATAGAAAAGGAGATAAGAAAACAAGTAATAGGAAAAGAGGCAGAGGGAGAACAAAGAGTAAAGAATTAAAGCATTAAACAAAGACACTGGGAAAGTACAACAAGAAACAGTTGAGAGTAGAAGCAGCAGCAGACAAGCAACAGCTGAGAGTAGAAGAGGAGCAGAAATGCTGAAGAGGTCTGGGGTGAGAGAACAGAAGCCGAAGACAGAAAGGAAAGACTGGATATATTTTTTCTACCCTCTCTCTTTTCATTTTCTTTCCATTTTATGAAATAAGTAAACAAAGGGACTTTATATTCAAGTTGAATAAGGTAAAATTTAATTTGGTTGTGATTGGGAATTAAACACTAAAAGTGGAACATTTACAATAGGGGGTGAAACTACTCCTTCATGTAAATCAAATCTATAGCAGCATTAAATTGGGGAGGGAGAAGTGGAAGTTAAAAGCAGACAGATAGAAGGAGGAAAAGAAGGGGGATAAAAGGGGGGGTGATCCTGAGGGTGGATATTACTGATATCAATTTGAAATTAATTCTGTTTTCTCTTGATGTAAATAGAAATAATTTAAAAGCTGTAAGTTCATATGAAGGAAGGACCTAAGTTCGGACTGAAGATTGCAAATAATTGAAGGGATCTTTACTTTATTAGTGATTAATTGATTTAATGACTGTGAACATAATATATTGAATATATTAACCCTTGTTTTGGAATATTTGTCATTTATATAAGCAATATCTCTAGGAAGAATCTGGGAAATCTAGGATTGATGTAGTAGTCATTAACAATTTATCAGAAATTAGTATATGATAGAGAGGATTGTTAACTTGAATACAGCAGCAATTATAGATTTGAGAGTATCAGTAAAATAAAGACAAAACAGAGGGACCTGTAGGTAACTATAAGTTAAAATATATTACATTTAGGACTAATAGATTAATAGAATTGAGGTGAATGATAAAGAAATAATCGTTTTGAAATTTACCTAGAAGAGATTGAGTAACTGAATTATAACTGAAATGGACTGTGATTGGAATTATAAACATTGCTTTCTCTCTAATAAAGAAATGAATACAAGTTCAAACAGGATGGCAACAGGGAAAAAAGGAATGACACAATCACAAATCCAAGTAATAACCCAAAGGAGGGGTTCAACTGGAGAACCAATAAGAATCACAGACCAAACCTTGATTCTCTTAATAGAGATAAGGAAAATGAGATTGGAAATGAAAGAAATAAGACAAGAACTGAAGGATGAATTAAAAGATACTAGACAAGAATTAAGAGAAGAAATAAAAGAAACAAGGACAGAGATCAGAAAAGATCTGAAAAAAGAATTAGACAACTTTGGGGGAAAAACAGAGAAAATATCAGTGGATCTACAGAGGACACAAAAAGAAGTTGAGGAACTAAAAGACAAGGCATCATATCTGGAGAAAACATCAAAGGAAATAAATCAGAGACAAGAACTTCAAAGAACAACAGAACTAACAAATGAGCTACATTACAGGGAAAGATCCGTGAAGATTAGAGGGCTGCCAGAATTACAAAATGAAGATTTATATTATAGACTAACAACAGCAATGGCAGAACACATAGGTCTCACGGAAACAAAAATGGAAATAGAAATTGACAAGGTGTTCAGGGTCAACTCCTCATGCGCAAAAGAGAGAAAGACAGAGACATAGTAATGTGTCTAACTAGAACAAAAATAAGAGACTTAATAATCTTGAAGAGTTATGATCATAAATTAAAGATTGAACAATATGAAGTGAAAATTTTCAAAGACATACCTCCAACAATTATGATAGAAAGACTCAAGTACAGAAGCCTGACACAACTTTTTAAGAAAAAGAAGATTGAATATAGGTGGGAAAGAATTGAAGCCCATTTAACATTCTCCTGGAAACAGAAGAGATTTAAGATAGACACAATGGAAAAAGCAAAGGAAATGGAAAAGAATCTTAATAGAAAAGAAAAGGAAGATCAGGAAGAATCTCAACTGATGACAAGAGCAAGAAGTAGACAAAAGAAAAAAATGATCAGGAAAGATACAATTCGAATAGAAAAGAAGAGGAAGAGGGGGAAGATCCATCAGAAAGGAAAGAGAGGAGGAAAAGAAAGGAAGAATCAGAGCAAGATCAGGAAGAAGAAACTGGTAGTGAAAGTGAGAGAGAAGAAGAGGAGGAAGAAGACTATAAAAGTGAACACAGAAAGAACAATTTAATAGTACAGATAAAACAATTATATATTTGTAAAGAAAGAAAATAGAAAAAAATAAATAAAGAATATAAGGGGTGGACAGGGTGGAATAATAAAAACAACAAAAATAATTATGACGATCAAACTTTTGTCGTGGAATGTTAAAGGATTAAACTCTAAATATAAGAGGAATATGGTATTCCACCATTTGGAAAAAAGTAAAAACGACATTATATGCTTACAGGAAACAAGAATTAAGGAAAGGGATGTAAATATTTAAGAAACCCCAAATTAGGAAACTGTTACATATCAGCGATTGATAAAAAGAAAAAAGAAAGGACTAGCTGTATATGTGAATAAGAAATATTCATCTAAAAATGGATCATATATAGCAACTGAAGTAAAATCAAAAGAGTTCCTAGTAATAAGAATTTATGCTCCCTTAGAAGGAAGAAATAAATTCTTCGAACAGATTATAAAGGAGTTAAGGAAAACAGAATATGAAAATATAATAATGATGGGAGACTTTAATGCTGTGATCGAACCAAAATTTGACAGAGAATCAGATGTAAATTAGTCAATTCGAGAAAACCAAGGAAAGCTGCCAAATTCTTTAGATTAATAGTAGAATTCTCATTGTTAGATGTATGGAGAAATAAATATGGTTACTTGAAGGGATATACCTTTTTTTCAGAGGTTCAGATCAAGAATTGATATGTTCTTGGCATCAAAGAAATTGCTTCTAAGAATACAAAGAATGGACATACTAAAATTGTTTCTGACCACTAGTCAATAATAATTGGAAAAAAAGAAAGAAAGAACGAATATTCTTGGAAACTAAAAGAATATTTGTTAAAAAATGAATATACAGTGAATAAGTTGAAAAATGAACTTAAATTATATTTCAAGGAAAACACAACACAGGGAATTAGGAATCAGGCAATATGGGATGCTGGTAAAGCAGTGGCCAGAGGCCTACTGATAAAGGTTAGTGCAGAAGAGCATAAAAAAGAGAAAGAGAGAGAAAATAAGATATTAAAAGAATTAAAAGAACTAAAAACTAAAGAACTAGAAAAAAAGGAGGGAAAAGATGAGAAAATAAAGATTGCGATAGAAATATTGGAACAACAACTGAAAGCACTAACAATACATAAAATGGTGAAAAAACTACAAGGAATAAAACAGAAATATTTCAAAATGGGAAATAAACCTAGTAGAATCCTAGCCAATGTGGTAAGGAAAGAAAAAAATGAGAAAATAATTACAAAAATAAATGTAGATGGGAACATGATAACAGAACAAGAGAATATCAAGAAAACGTTTAAGGACTATTATGAAACATTATACAAGAATACAAAAGAAAATACAAAACAAAAGAAAAGATAGAAAGATGTCTTGATAGCCAAAAAATACTAAAACTGACGGAAGAGCAGAAAGAAGTATTGAAATCATCAGAGCCAGCAACTAGTCAAAAGCACAAAAATGACACTTGCCATGCACTTCAACCTGTGAGAGGGGATAGGCATGTTCAGCCCCTCTGCCCACCATCTGAACATTAATTCCTCCCTTCAGGAAGCCCTGAATAGGATCAGGGGCAAGTTCACATTGGCACCCTAATGAAACCCGTTGTTTTTTTCAAAAGACACAGGGGGAAACTCGATATTCGAAAGCCTGCAATGAGGGAGATTTTGTCAATATGTGGATGATGGGTGCTGCAGTGATGCTCTTTGACACCCAGCAGAATCTCCAGGACAAGCTGGCTGCTGTGATCCACAGCCACTTTATATCTCTTACCATCAACTGGTTCTGCTTCCCTTCTTCAGGATCCTGTCTTCCTCAGTTAAGAAGACACATTGTAAAGTCCAAAAGTATAGTTTATTAATGCATATAAAAGAAAAATAAGATAGCTAAGTAAATTCCATTGTGATGAACTTATCCAGTTCAGCCATAAAAGATTACATCTGTAACAATCCCAAAAGCTTAGGATCCCAACTTGTTGCAGTTGAAAGTCAAGAAGAAGTTACAAATCCATGTTTTCAGATCCAGGAGTTACACTGTAAAAGCAGTATAAACATACTAAAAACTACAAGCCAAAACTTAGCTCCATGGTTAAAACCATTGTCAGAGCAGAGTTGTGTTTATAAACAAAACTAGACAAAAGATTCTCTAGGCCCTTCCCATACTCCACCTTCTAGGTGTTACCCTTATGCTAATTGGATAATGCCTGTATGATGTGTATTAACCCAGCCTCTTGCTGTCCATCATCCCCCATGTGACTCCTTTCCCATGATCTCAGATGCGGGTGTATTGTTTATCTTTTGGTTTCTCTTGTTCCCCATAACAAAATCTGTGTCTAAGTACTGTATCTTTGGGAAAGTTTCTGTTTATGTCTGTGTAGCCATATGGTGTTAGCTTTCTCTTTGTTTCTCTAGATGTTGTTCTCATGAGGAAAATTCCACACACCCATCTCTACATTTCACCTTTGACTGTATACCCATCCATATTCCAACAGATTTGTCCCAGGTCCACCCCTATTTGGGTGTGCAAAACCTGGCACCAATGTGAACTACCCACTTTTAAACTGGTTTGCAATCCGGTTTATAACATAGTGTGAACGGCCTCTGCCATTTCTTGTGCTGAACTATCCCAACAGCTCTGTCTCAGATTTCAGGGCCTCTGCATCCTTTTGAATGGGATGCAGTGGCTCAAGTGGTTAAGATGCTGACTCTGTTGATTGCAAGATTGGCAGGCTGGCAATTCAAGACCTATGTGCTGCATGATTGGGTGAGATCCCATCACTAGTCCCAGCTTCTGCCAACCTAGCAGTTTGAAAGCATGCAAATGCAAGTAGATAAATAGGTACTATGTCAGTGGGAAGGTAAACAGCGTTCTGTGTAATCATGCTGGCCACATGATCACAGAGTAGTCTCTGACAACGCTGGCTCTTTGGCTTAGTAACAGAGATGAGCACTGCTCCCTATGGTTGGACACGACTTGACAACCTTGTCAATGGGGAATACCTTTACCTTTACCCACATCCTTTTGCGGAATTCCTTGTATTGACCAATATCCTTGTATATTTAGTTAATTAGTTAGTTATATATTTATACAAAAGAGATGACAACAGGAAGGACACATGGAATGAAGAGCCATATGACAATGAACCCCAAATTCTAAAAACTGAGGTGGAAACTTCAATAAAAGAAATGGCAAAAAAACAAGGCTCCAGGGACAGATGATATACCAATAGAACTAGTACAATCCACATTGAGAGTCACCTCTAGTGCTAACCAACATATGTCAACAGCTATGGAAAACAAAACGATGGCCAACAGATTGGAAGTGATCAATATACATCCCCATTCACAAAAAAAGGAGACACAAGAGACTGCAGCAACTATCATGCTCAAAATTCTGCAACATAGGCTCCAACCATACATGGAGAAAGAAATCCCAGAGTTCCAAGCTGGGTTCAAGAAAGGAAGAGGCACAAGGGACCACATTGCAAATATACGAAGGCTAATGGAGCATAGCAAGTAGTTCCAAAAGAAAATCATCATGTGCTTTAGAGATTACAACAAAGCCGTCAACTGCATAGATCATGAAAGGCTATGGAATGTCCTTAAAGACATGGCAATGTCAACACATCTGGTAGTCTTGATGATGAATCTGTACTCAGGACAACAGGCTACTGTCAGAACAGAACATGGAGAAACAGAATGGTTCCCAGTTGGCAAAGGAGTCAGACAAGGCTGCATCCTCTCACCCTACCTGTTCAACTTACATGCATAACATATTGTAGGAAAAGCAGGCTTAGACACAGAAGAAGGAGGAGTGAAAACAGGAGGAATAAATAACAATCTGAGATATGCAGATGACGCCATAATACTAGCAGAAAGCCTCACAGACCTGGAACACCTGTTAAGGAAGATCAAAGAAGAAAGTATAAATGCAAGCTTACTGTTGAACATAAAAACAAAAATAATGACCACAGAGGACCTTCACAAGGTCAACCTAGAGAATGAAGAAATAGAAATAGTAAAAGAATTCTCATACCTGGGATCAAACATTGATAGAAATGGGGACTGCAGTCAGGAAATCAGAAGAAGATTAAGAATGGGAAGGGTAGGTATGAAAGAACTAGAAATGATTCTAAAATGCAAAGATAAACAACTCAACACAAAAGTCAGAATCATATAAGCCATTGTATTCCCTATTACCATGTATGGATGCGAGAGCTGGACAGTTAAGAAAGAAGATAGGAAAATCAATGCATTTGAGATGTGGTGCTGGAGAAGAGTGCTGAGGATCCCTTGGACAGCCAAAAACAAACAAACAAACAAACAAATGTATCCTACAGCAGATTAAGCCAGAAATCTCCCTGGAAGCCAAGATGACAAAACTTAGGTTGGCATACTTTAGACACATCATGAGAATGCTGGGAAAGGTGAAGGGAAGTAGAAAGAGAGGAAGGCCACATGGGAGATGGATGGATTCTATTAAAGAGATCATGAGTATGAGTTTGCAGGAGTTGTACGGAGCAGTAGAGGATAGGAGGTCTTGGAGATGTCTCATCAGCAGGGTCATCAGGGGTCGAGACCGATGTGAAGGCAGTTAACAACAACAACAACAGATATTTATTTTTGCTCATCCACTTTCCCAATGTAACTTTGCCCCAACTTTTTAACCCTACCTAACTGTTCTGAGTCAGCACGGCATAGTGGTTTGAGGTTGGACTACAACTCTGGAGTCCAGCCATGAAATCCACTGGGTGACCTTGGATGAGTCACATACTCTCAGCCTTGGGCAAAGGCAAACCTCCCCTGAACAAATCTTGTCAAAAAAAGCCCATGATAAAGTTGTGTTAGGGCCACCATAATTCAGAAATGACCTGAAGGCACAACAACAACGAAAGCTGTTCTGAACTGGCTAGCTCTTTTGCCACAAGGATCTTTCAAAGTACAGAATTATAGCACTATGATTACACCTTAACTACCAGAGCAACATCCTATAGCATCCTGGGATTGAACGTTTAGGGAGACACATTTGGGACTCTAATACAGAAAGCTCATCAAGTGCCTCAGCAACCTACAACACCCAAGACTTTATAGAATTTAATCGGGGCAGTTAAATTACTACAGTTAGTTCTGTATCATGAAAGGATCCATGCAAGTTCAGCTGCCAGAGGAAAGGAAAATAAGTCAGAGATGGGCAAAATGCCACATACCTGGAGTTAATTTTTGCAACCATCAACTCCTACAAACTCCCAGACTGCCTTTTCTATATCAAAAGAGAGAGTGATTCCTCCAAGCATGGAAATTCATCTTTTTAAATAAATTCAGGATACATTTACATTGTAGCAATAATGTGACTTCATCCTGTGGAATTCTGGGATTTGTAGTTTCACAAGATTTTCAGCCTTCTCTGACAAAATGTGCTGGTGTCTCACAAAACTACAAATGCCAGGATTCTATAGGATGAAGCCATGGCAGTTGAAGTATTTTAAAACTGTATTATTTGTACAGTGTAGGTGCATCCCCAGTTGTAGACTTGTAACTTTCTGCTTAGTTTTAGTTTTGTTTGGGGACATATTTTTATTTTTATCGAAATTCTTGATACCACTAAAGAGTTTCAAACTTGGCCTACTGCTGTTGCCTCACCTTAATTCTGATTGACAAACTTGACTACTTTCATCAATGATGCAGTTCTTTCCATTATTGGTTCAAACTGTATCTCAGGTTGGAGGCTAACCTTCATCCCTCTCTAAGGGGGGTTGCAGACTGTCAAAAATAGTGTGAATTCAGTCCACTTTTAGGGTTAGGGTTAGTGCTAGGGAATCATGGGAATTGTTATTTTTCTGAGACATTGAACCTTCTTTGTCAGAGAACTCTAGTGCCACAATAAAATACAGTCCCCATGATTCCCTAACCTTAACCCTAACCCTAAAAGTGGACTGAATTCACACTATTTCTGACAGTCTGCAACCCCCCTAACTCTCATAAATATATGGGAGGCCACCCTACTACTTTATCCACTCTTGAATCACCAAAATAAAAACCAGATAGCCAAATGCAATAGTTTCAGATCCTATTTCTTATGCAAGGAACTCTGAATCTGAGGACCTTATTGCACACCCGAAAGAGGCATCAAGCCTCTTCCGGATTCAATCCTCGCTCCAGGATACACCCAGATGTTATCATACATAATTTGCTGCCTATTCTGCTGCGATGCCACTGACCAAATCCAGCCCGGTCGAGGCCATGCTTAGCCGGCACTTTTTTGAAAATGGAAGTTTTCTGAGTTTTAAAATTAGCTGGCTGAGCACTCCTTGGATTTGGGCTGGATGTAGCAGAATCAGCAGCGAATTATGTGTGATAACATCTGGGTGTGTTCCAGATCAAGGATTGAACCTGGGAGAGGTAAGACTCCTCTTTCAGGTGTGCGATAGGCTCCTGACATTGTAGTCAAGCAAGTAAAATATAACTAGCTAAATTATACTATTAAACTGATATTTAAATGATGTATGGTTAATTCAGCTATTCCCTGTGTTCTAAAGATTTTATGAGGTTTGGTAGACTATTGTATCCTTTGGAATTTGGGAAAGTAGATCTAAAGCTCTGCTTAGTTCTTTCTGAAACTAAATAGAGGAGTTCTTCTTGGAGGGGTTTATCTGACCTCACATGTTTTCCAGGTTAGATTCAACCCAGATGGTGACAGTCTATTGCAATTCTTCCTTGGTGAAATCCTAACAAAATGTGAGGTCCACCAGTAAGAAAAGACTTCACACATATATAGCACATACATACCATCACATTGTCACACACTCCTGAAGACTCTACCTATCATATTTGTGTATCCAATTGGTTTTAAAAAACTTGTAAAAGAAAAATATACTTTACAAAACTATTGTGCAAAAATGATGCATGCATAAAACAGCGTTTTTTTAAAAAGCAAAATTAGCCAGACACTTCTTAATAAGTAGCATGAAACGTGAAATATGCTCCTAAAATGTTATTAAGCCCATCAAACCTTCTCTGAATTAGCAAGATCACCCATTGCTATCACTGATTTAGTCATAATCTTGTTCCATCCATCTTCAGCATTATGGTAATATCAGCTGCTGATGCTCTATGATTATAGCTCCTTTGATTTGTGCACATCCATTAGCAAGTCAATTTCTCCCAAAATAAATATTCTTCAATCTTTGTTCATCATAAACTGATTTGAAAGGCACAAACATACTCATTGACTACTTCTTCCCATAAGTAATAATCTTGTTTACAAATCTAAGCATTTTTTCTTTCAAATAAATCTCTTCACAAGGAAAAAAAAATCCCTGTCCAGATAAGAACAAGTTCTGTCACTTTGTTCTTTACTTAGACTGGCTTTCTGAGTGCCCTGTAATTTTAAGATGAATTTTACAGAAGTGAAAGTTCCTACTTTTTGTTAGAAATATGGATACAGAGAACTTTTAAGTAGATGTGTGGCAGGCATATGCTTATCAGAATCAGTTTTTTTATCTCACTGCCTTTTCCTGATAAACAAAGCTTCACTTTCCCTGAACAAAGTTGGAAATGCTGATCTCTCTTTCTTGCTCTTCCACACATTTCAAAATCCCAAATAAAGGTAAAATAAAGGAAAATAGCTTGATTTTCAAGGTACCATTGCCCACAGAGCTTTGAAAGAATGTGATTAAATTAACAACATTGTTACATTTAACTAAGGTTTATCTAAGCTCTGTAGTGCCAGTGTGGTCTAGTGGTTTGAGTGTTGCCCTAGGATTTTAGAGACCACATTTGAATCCACTTTCAGCAATGGAAACCCACTGGTGACTTTGGGCAAGTCACACTCTCACAGCCTCAAAGGATGGCAAAGGCAATAACCCCTCTGAACAAATCTTGCCAAGAAAACCCTGTGATAGGTTTCCCTTAGGGTCATCATAAGTCAGAAATAACTTGAAGGCACACAACAACAACAACAACAACAACAACTTCCTCTTTTTTAATTTTTATTAAATTTTATTAAATGGTTATAAAACACACATAAGGTAGGTTTTTTCATATACACATACAATAACAACAAACAACAATATTCAACCACTAACATTAAACTTTGAACATTACATTTATACCTCTTCCTTGCATTTATCACCTTTCATTAATCAATCAATATCTCATTAATCACTTTGTCTACTCCTCTAAGACTTGTCCATTACATATATATAGCACAACTAGTGCTATATATAACAACAACAATTTCTTTGGGTGATGATTTCTTACTGAGGTTGATGGCCTGTTTTCATATTTTAAAAAATAGCTCTGTGATGGTCACATCCAAGTATGTTCAATCACCCCTCTTTAATGCAAAGAGAAGAGCAGGCCAGTCCTGTTACTTCTGTCTCTAGTTCTATCACTATCACACATGAAAACTGATGAGTCTCAACATCCTATGAGTGGATGTTCTGAATGCCGACAAAAATTTAATTCAGGATCTCCAACTGTGTAGAAAGCACCCATGCATGAGGAGAACCTTCCTATTCTGACTCATTGCGCCTTTTGGGAGAAGAACAATAGTGCTAGAGATGAAAGGACCAAGACTAGTCTGCTCTTCTCATCACATGTTGTTTGAGCATGGATAGATAACAACTCAGGACTGTATTCCAGTCCAGTCCCCCAATTCCTTCTCCTTTAGAAGAGGGCCACCAATGTCACCTCCATGTGGCAGGCCAGATGCAACCTACCAGGAACAATACTCCCATGTTTGTTGGTCACATCAGAAATAAGGGTGGGAAGAAGAACTGTGACTGGAATTCAACATCATAGGAGAAATAGAGCTTTTAAACAGCAGAATTAGGAGAGAAAAGAAAGATTTGAAAAAGAATGAGGAAAACCCATTTTCCTCATTCCAGCCTCAGGAGGACTGTCAGAAAACATTCATCAGGTGCAAAATACTGAAGATCATATCTGGTCCTTTAAAAGCTTCATGTGGTCAAAGCTTGGGAAAGTTCCTGTTTTGCACTTTCCCAGGATTTCAAAAACAACTGCAATGGTTCCACAAAAACACTTAATACTCTCCCTCCCTTTCAATTTTAACATTCTTGTATTGAAAGAGTTGGAAGCTCCAGGTCTGGAAGGGAGGGTGCTGTCAACATCTCCCACTTTGTTCCCAAATGGAATTAAAGGCACACAGAGTTTGCTGCAGGTACATAGTATTGCTTAAATAAATGCTATATCACAAAGGAAATTGATATTTTTAAAAATATTTAAAAAGGAATTATAAATTGTGACTGGGGACTAATTAAGTTTGGAGATTATCGCACCTCCTTCCAGAATCCAACTCAGAAAAATGGCTACTGGAATGCATTTCCCAATTCACATTGGAGAGGGGATGCACCTGGGTGGCTCTTTTAGGAGCAAAAGCTGTGCAATAAGACCTGGCTTCAACCTGAATTGGGCTCTAATTCACAAGGGGTAAACTGGGTCCGGGAGGAGGTGTGATAATCCCCCAATACTCTGTTTTGAGGGGTTTGAAAATCTGACTATCTCAGTTTCATTGCATTTTTCAAATCTCATCTCCATTTTCCCCCATTGTTGCATTGTGTCAGATTGCATGATTTGGGGTTCTTTGTCTTTGCTTTTGTATACTTAATGACATTATCCTATTGTGAACATTGGAACCCTGATCTTCTGGAGTCATAACTCAACACTCAAATCACTACACCACTGTGCACTCCAATAATTCCACACACCCACACACTCCTACCAGCTCCTATTCACCTAGGTCCCATCCCTATCAAGAATGGAAAATGTGTCACCATCTTATGTGCTGCTGGACTTCAAATACCATCATCCCGCACCATTCCGTATGCTGGCTGAGACTGTTATGCTCTCCTGGGATGCTGACTAGGGAGTTCTGGGAGTTCTGGTTCAAAGAAGTAACTTTTCCAAGTTCTAGCCTAAATTTTTTCTAATGGCTTACACACCACTAAAAAACAGGAAGCACCATCATTTTTAACATTATTATTTGGGCTGTCATTAATGTTTGCCACACATTAATAAGCAAGTTATTATTACTAAGACCAGACATAGTCCTCAAACTATCCAAGCTTATTTCTGACAAAAGCTACATTAATATTTCTGCCTTGCTCATAGTAAATAAAGCAATATAGACTAGAATGCATTCGCTCATTTCCTGATTCTGAAAGCAGGAAAGAAGTGCTTATAATTTGGTTTGAAAATCTGTCTTAGCAAATAACATTTTACCTTAATTACTTGTGCCCTTTAAATATTTAAAATAAATATGCCAGTCCAATAAGAATGAAGGCAAACTTACCAGATGCTTGGCTGCATCAAGCTGTGCCACTTGCTCTGCATTAGATTAGTCTGACTGCCATCTTTTGATCCTTGAAATTTGTTTCAGAAGGTGGTGTGGAAGTGAAATTTACCTTTCTGAGGTGACCTTCTGAAAATAAATATGGCCAAATTAGATGGAGAAATCATGACAAGTTCCAGGTTTACATGCAGGTTTTTCTTGCTTTTTACAAAAAGTTGTCCTCTTAGCATCCTTTTGGTACTGACCTGGACTAGAATTCAAACTACTGAGTCCTCCCCACTCCTTGTTAAATCACACAAATAATGCATTAAAAACTTTGATGGATGCAGGAAATGCAAGCTGTAGTCCAGAACACCTGGAGAGCACCAGACAGGGTAAGTATGAATTAAATTATGGGTGATAACCTGCATGGGATGTGTAGAATTTACACTGCTCTATGAATAGAGCAAACAAATATGCTACCCAGTCACCTTCAGCAGCAGACAAGCCCAATAGGGTAGCAGTGATGGCAGTAGTAATTGGGGCCATTAAACAGTGGTAGGGATATGGGTAGGGAGAGAAATGAATGGCCAGTAGGCACCTTCTCTCCATCTCCCCAAGGTTAGTGTGCAAGAGAGATAGAGGAACTATTACACTTTGGTCCTGTGCTTCACTCACATGTGAACTGCAGGGGATCGAGGGTGGACCACAGTGCCCAGGCTCCTCGCCTCTCTTCTTGTGAACCCACAGGGTTTGGCAGCTGTGAGGGGAGAGATTTGGGACAGGAATCAAGAAGCTAGAAAATAACCCCTTGCACCCTGTCACTTGCACTTGTCAGCACTGCGCAAAAGGAGGCAAAAGGTGTCCCTCCTTGCGAGACCATTTCACCAAGAAAACCCTTTAGGTGAGACAGCTCAAAAAACAACAACTAGAGAGGGGGAGGCCAGACAGAAAGCATGTCCAATAAAACAAGCATAGTTAGAAGCAACACTACACATGTAATTGGAACATGGAACATGAGAAGCATGAGCCAAGGAAAACTAGACATAGTAAAGAAGGAAATGGAATGCATGAATAAAGCAAAACTAGGAGTGAGTGAGTTAAAATGGACAAGAATAGGTCACTTTGACTCAGACAACTATACAGTAATCTATTCGAGAAATGAAAAAACAAGAAATGGTATGGCTTTCATACTTAGGAAAGATATAGCTAGAGCACTCAAAGGATACAACTAAAAGTCAGACCATATATTAGCAATAAGGCTTCAGAGTAAACCTATAAACATCACAATAATCTAGGTATATGCACCAATCACAGATGCAGATGAAGAGGAAATTGAGAGATTATATGATGCAGTCCAGGAAGAAATTGACAACATACCATCAGAAGATTTCAAAGTAATCATTGGAGACTTGAATGCAACAAAGAAGAATCAAAAACAGTAGGAAGATTTGGATTAGGAACAAAAAATAAAGCGGGAGAGTGTCTGATAGAATTCTGCAGGGCCAATAATCTATTCATTACAAATATCAGCTTCATACAACCAGATAGGAGTCTATACACCTGGACATCAGCAGATGGTAAATACAAAACAGATAGACTACATAATTGGAAGTAGAAGATGGAGAAGCTCTATCCATGTGGCCAAAACCAGACCAAGAGCTGATTATGGCACAGACCATGAACTGCTCATAACAAAAATCAGAGTTAAGCTAAAGAAGAAAGCAAAAACTATCATTATACCAAAATATGACCTGAATAACATTTCAGATGAATTCAAGGACAATGTAAGAAACAAATCTGAACTATTGAGTATAATCAACCAGGAACCTGAAGAACTGTGGAAGAAGTCAAAGACATAATTAAAGATGAATGCAAGAAAACACTAACAAGGGCCAAAAAGAAAGATAAGAAACAATGGATGACAGATGAAACACTTCATGCAACAAAAGAAAGAAGAAAAGCAAAAGCAAAGGGAAATAGGAACAAAGCCAGAAGTATGAATGCAACTGTCCAACATCTGACACGCAGGAATAAGGAGAAATATTCCAATGACCAATGCAGAGAAATAGAAGACAACAACAAAAAGGGAAGAACGAGAATGATCGGGGATGCTCTATGGAGAGAAAAAAGAACATAATACAGGAACAAGAAGAAATAAAAAGACACTGGAGGCAATACACAGAAGAGTTATACAAAATTGATGAGGGAAAGAATGATATTTGGAATGAGGAGCCATATGAAGATGAACCTCAAATTCTAAGAAGTGAAGTAGAATCTGCAATAAAGGAAATGGGAAAAAATAAATCACTGAGAACAGATGATATCCCAATTGAACTGCTATGGTGCCTATAGGCAGACACAACTTTAGTGCTAACTGAAATATGCCAACAAATATGGAAAACAAAGCAGTGGCAACAGATTGGAAATGTTGATATACATACTAATCCACAAGAAAGGAGATACAAAAGATTGCAGCAACTATAGGACAACTATAATCTCACATGCAAGCAAAATAATGCTCAAAATTCTGCAGCATAGACTCCAACCACACATGGAGAGAGAAATTCCAGATGTGCAAGCAGGATTCAGAAAAGAAAGGGGCATTAGGGACCACATTGCAAACATGGCAATGGAGTGCACCAAAGAATTCCAAAAAAGAATCAGCATGTGTTTCATAGACTATAGCAAATTGTTTGATTGTATAGATCAGGGATCCCCACACTTTTTGATCTGGGGGCCAGTTCACTGGCCCCCAGATCTCCGGGGGGCTGGAGGCACGTGCGCACAGGCGCATGATGGCGGGCGCCATTTTGTCTTCCAAAATGGCATCCGGAGTCATGCGCATGCGTGTGCAACTCTGAGCGCATGCACATGACTCCGGACCCCATCTTGGAAGACAAAATGCTGTCCAACGGTGTGCATGAGCGGCAGCGGCGACAGTGGCAGCAGCAGCGGCAGGACTGGCCATGGGCTGGTAAGAAGGCCTCTATGGGCCGGGTTCGGCCCGCAGGCCATCATTTGAGGACCCCTGGTATAGATCATGAAAAATTATGGAATGCACTCAAAGATATGGGGATGCATTACAGCTGATAGTCCTGATGAAGAATCTGTACCAAGGACAAGAGGCCACCATCAGAACAGAATTCAGGGAAACAGAGTGGTTCCCAATAGGCAAAGGGGTTAGGCAAGGCTGCATCCTATCATCCTACTTGTTTAACTTATATGCTGAAAACATCATAAGAAAAGCAAAATTAGAATCAGAAAAATGAGAAGTTAAGATAGGAGGAAGCAACATTAACAACCTAAGATATGCAGACACCACCATAATATTAGCAGAAGACGTTCAGGAATTGGAACAGTTAATAGGAAACATGAAAGATGAAATTGCAAAGGCAGGTCTGAGGCTGAACATAAAGAAAACAAAAATAATGACCACAGAAGAAATACAGAAATTCAATCTAGACTATGAGGAAATTGAAATAGTTAAAGAATTCATATATCTAGGATCAAACGTTGACCAGAATGGAGACTGCAGTCAAGAAATAAGAAGAAGACTAGGAATGGGAATGGCAGCTATGAAAGAACTGGAAAATATACTGAAGAGCAAAGACATACAACTGAGCACTAAAGTCAGAATCGTTCAGGCCATTGTATTCCCAATTAGCATGTACAGATGTGAGAGCTGGACAGTGAAGGAAGCAGACAGCCTGAGCCTGAGCCATATAGGGCTTTATAGGTCATAACCAGCACTTTGAATTGTGCCCAGAAACAAAGTGGTAGCTGAAGACAGTTTGCCGATCAATACTGATCTTCTTTTGCAATATACAATGTACAGCTACAGGACAAATTTTGTATATTTAGTATATTCTAGAAATCAGTTTGAACAAGGCAATTAAAAAGGTTTAAATGTTTGGCAAGTATTTCTGTGAACTGAATGTGCCCATAATTCTCTAAAGTGTGCTGATTGTCTCCATGGTAGAGAATTCAGAAAAGAAAATTTGCCTCAAAATATAGACTATCTGGAAACTATAGATAGAGCGTTTTGAAGGGTTTTTTGGTTTTAAAGTAGGGGGGAAACTGCCACAACCCTCCAAATTCCTGCAATATCATGAAAAAGATTCAAAGGATGACAAGGTACAAACTACATTCCAGGGTAGCTGTGTTGGCTATTAAGCAAATTCAAACAAAAATTCATCAGTGATACCTTTATTGGCCAACCAAAATGCACAATATATTTGTTGCAGGCTTTCAAAGCTTGCAAATTTGGGTTGGCCAATAAAGGTATCACTGATGGATTTTTGTTTGAACGGAGCTTTGAAAGCTTGCAACAAGTATATTGTGCATTTTGGTTGACCAATAAAGGTAACACTGATGGATTTTTGTTTGAAGGTACAAACTAGTCCATGGAAAAGGGGATCCTTAATGTAGCTCTTATACCTACTGTCCAAAAAGATGTGGCCCTCAAATCATTCTCTGTCCCAGAGGACAAATCTCCAACCAAGTACACATTTAAGATTTTGTGAGCAAATCTATGGACGTTATCACAGGGGGGAAATCTGCTGGTTAATCCACACAAATCCCAAACAGAAACTGGATTTGTGCCTCACGATTTCACATGAAGTCGCACAGAAACTGGACAGAAGCTGGTGTTATCCGAGATCTTTTGAAATTCGGTAGTTTCGAGGAAATGCATTTGCAAAATTACAGTAATTTCACATTTACCGTAATGTGAAAAGCAAATGCGCATTTGGGAGCATTTCCCTGCTTTTCCCATGGTTCCACGACGAGCATTCCTCTATCTGCGCATGTGCAAGAAGATCATTTCTAGTACATTTACGGGCTTTTCTCACTTGTGTGTGAATGTTAAATGCGCTTACTGTAATTTCGCAATTAAGGTAATTACGTGTGAAAGCCATTTGCGGAATCAAGGTTTATTTTCGGAATGCCTCATTTCCACTTTATTATCGCTTTCTGGCCCACGTGTGATAACGTCCTATAAATGTGAATATGGCAAATAAGACAGTTTATGTACTGTATGAGTATACTTATCAATATGCTGAAATTAGCTGGAATTAAGTGTACACTCCCACACTAAGAAAGGCTTACTTTTTCCAAAATGGAAGAATAATGAAATCTGAAGTTTTTCTTCTTCATATTATAAATATAACTATTTCTATCTACTTTAATCATATTTTTGCAATGTAGTAAATGTTGTGATGTCCCATCAACTCCAACATTTGAACCCTGGTCTCCTGGAATCCAAGTCCAGCACACAGACCACTATGCCACACTGGATCATGATAATATACATGAAGTTAAGAACTTATTTTT
This sequence comes from Phrynosoma blainvillii, assembly GCA_026167975.1. Taxonomy (NCBI): domain Eukaryota; kingdom Metazoa; phylum Chordata; class Lepidosauria; order Squamata; family Phrynosomatidae; genus Phrynosoma; species Phrynosoma blainvillii. The sequence continues at coordinate 210,207,584 of JANUYF010000003.1, read as the reverse complement.
CATGCAAATTCAGTTCTGAGCAAAATGTTTTACTAAGGGCCTTTTCAGACTGCCAGAAATAGTGCAAATTGAGTCCACTTTAAGGGTTAGGGTTAGTGTTAGGGAATCATGGGAATTGTTGTTTTTTTCCTGAGACATTGAGCCTTCTCTGTTAGAGAGCTCTGGTGCCACAATAAAATACACTTCGCATGATTCCCTAACCCTAACCCTTAAAGTGGACTCAATTTGCACTATTTCTAGCAGTCTGCAAAGGCCTTAAATCTTTTTAAAATATGTTAGGGCCACTGTTAGCTGTGCAGTATTGTTTGAGGAGTTAGCTCCGAGTTGTGAACTTCAGTTGCCCATCAGTAATGCACAGAATAAATATACAAAAGCAAGACACAAATCCGGGTGCTGCATGATGGGGTGAGCTCCTGTAACTAGTCTCAGCTTCTGCCATCCTAGCAGTCCGAAAGCATGCAAATGCAAGTAGATAAAAAGGTATCACTTTGGTGGGAAGGTAAACAACATGCTATGCAATCATGCTGGCCACATGCTCATAGAATAGTCTCTGACAATGCTGGCTCTTCGATTTAGTAATGGAGATGAGCACCACCCCCTATGGTCAGATATGACTTGACAACCTTGTCAACAGGGAATACCTTTACCTTTTTATCTACTTCTTACAACAGATTCTGTAGATTCTCTTATGGAATGTATTAAAAGAAGACTTGGGAAACAATATTCCCCTTATCTGAGTTTATTCCAGACATCAGAAAACAGCTAAGTGGCGGTGGGGATCTTTTTATTGTTTATATCAACAAAACTGTGTGCTGGTAATAACTTCATGACCAAGTTACTGCAATACCCCTGAGAGATTCTTTCCATCTAAGTTCATCAACTCCTATTATCTACTAAAATCACTAAAGGGACCAAAGTTCAAGAGAATCAATGAGCAGCATGCGCACCAAAGCATGTAATAAACCACTCCCAAGTGCTACCGTTTATTGGACTGTAGAAGGTCACCCTAAGAACTGCTCAAGGCCTAAGCACTTAAGCGAACGCAATCCTTTGATGGCACACCTTTCAACTTTTAAGAACTGTGTCAGCCTGTACCACTTGCATGTCTTAAAAGTTATTTTTAAAAATCTCAAACTTAATAGTTTATTCAGTCTCACTTCTGAATAATACATGAAATAAGATTTTCTTCCCCTAAATATCCTGGCCTTTTGGTAGATGTTGAATATTACAGCATTACTTTGCTAAGTTGTGGAAGTGGAGGGAGAGAAGCAGACTTTATTCTGCACCTTCAGGGGTCAAAACTTGGGCTTACATTTTCCCTAGTGTTCTTCTCCTAAAATACAGATTTAGATTTCATCTTTACAGAGTCCTCATGAGAAAAGTGCTGGGGGCTTTTAACCCAAAATGTACTTGCATCCAGGGAAACCATTCTCCATTCCCAGCTGCAGATACTCTCCCATGTTATTCTGAAAGGTCCTACAACTCTTGGCATGCATTAGTAAGGGCTGTATGATAGGCTACACTTTTAGGGAAACCAATGAGAACCACCATCTTTCATGTATGAAATGAAATTCTGTCCTTCACACTAGTAGATAGAGTAAAGCCCATTGGTGGTGGTAGTGATGTGCCTTCAAGTCAACTCTGACTTATGGTGACTGTCATAGGGGCTGTACAGACAGCCCCTAAGGAGCGGTGTCCTGCCACTCCTTTGCTTGCTGGATTGGGGCCATGGCAACCACATCTGAGGCTCCAATCTGGCACTTTGGCACTCTAAAAAGAGCTGGCAAATGCTGCTCCTTTTTTGGATTGGCAAAAAGCTGCCCTTGCCACCACAGTAGCTGCTTTTCCAAACTCCTTTGGCACAGCATGTCTGAATGCTGCACCAAGTGAGCATCCTGATGCCGCCCGCTGTGCGGTGGGGCACACGGCATGACGGTGGCATCAAGGCAGAGTCTGGGTGGCTGGCATGCGGTTGTCATGCCCTGACTCCACCCCCAGGCCGATCCTTTTGGCCAGTCTGTATTCCCCCATAGGATTTTCTTTACAAGATTATTCAGAAGAGGTTTGCTGTTGCCTTCCTCTAAGGCTGAGAAAGTGTGACTTGCCCAAGGTCATCTAGTGGATTTCCATGGTTGAGTGGAGATTTGAATCCCAGAGTGCAACAGGATCCACCACCTTGCATCGTGCGCTGGGAGAAAAATGGGATATAAATTAAATAAATAAACACTCAAAGCTCTACACCACAATACAGATGTATCATTTCCTTTTCACACACACAATAAATACTTCTCTTTCCAGATCCCACTCACCCAGGTTCTGTCACTAATTCAGGGATGTCATTAATTCATATGTAGTTGGAGTGCAAAACCTGTCATCCCTCACCATTCTCTGTACTGGCTTGTGCTGATAGTCAATGCAGTGTAATAACATCTGGAGAACTATACATTACCCACCCTCATTTTATTTATTTATTCAGTGGATACCCTGCTTTTCTCTTACTATGGGACCCAAGGTGGCTCACAATATATGTTTTTTTGGAATTTGTCACTCAGAGATGCCACTCAGATGTGCAGGAATCTCTCCATGATGAAAGAGCCTAGATGCTAGTTTAGCTTCCCATGCTAATAAAAAAGATAGCACAACAATTTTGGAAGGTACTATCCTATTTCCAGTAAGAGAAATGAGCACTGCCAGACATGAACAGCCAATGGTCTTTGCATGCCAGTGAGGACCAATCTAGGCAAGGAAAGGTTATCAAGCTTTAACATGGAAGGGGACCAGTGATATGATTAATTGTGACTTTTCTTTGTCCCCAAGAAACATTCAGGAGTAAAATCTGCAAGAAAATGGCTGTGGCAGACAGCTGGAATGTTTTGAAATTACATAAGCTCTTCTGGCTATAGTAAAATGAATGATTTAGAAATCTTGACACAAAGAACACACCGCAACCACCTCAAACTTCAGGAGGTCACTAAAGTCTCATAAGTATAGCTCAGACTGAAAGGAGTGTGTGTGTGTGTGTGTGTGTGTGTGTGTGTGTGTGTGTTAGCTTTCTTGCAAAAGGAGATATAGTAAATATAGTTCATTGGCAAAGGACAAGCTTTCAAAGGTCAGGGATGATAGGAGCTGCAGTCAACATCTTCTGGCAGGCAGCAGGTCCCCACTGCTGAGTAGCAGGGGGTTGAGAAGAGAAAAAACTGTGCCTGAAACTTTAAAGATCTTCTGGCTACTAGCGATGAAACACCATTTTGCACTAGAAGGACCAATGGTTTGACAGATGCGACATGGCAGTTTTCATCTGTTCACAGTCTTTCCAGCAGTAAATTCAGTGAAGCTTCAGCTGAACGAGCTTGATGGCATAAATAAGTCCAAACCTCTCAAATCCATAAGCCTAAATATATATTTTAAAACCCACACTTAGGTAGAAACCTTACATTCAATTGCCTGAGAGTAAGCCCCATCAAATTCAATGAGACATTAGTTTGGAGCAAGCTTGTACAGAATTGCACTGTTAAATACTTGACAGTGAAATCCTAACCATATTTACTGAGAAGTAATTCTTTTTGAAAGTATAGGCATGGACATATTTCAATTGTGCAGAGTCTACTTTGCGCATGACTAAAACCCCAAGGTCAACTAATGGAAGTCAGTCGCAAAATAGTAACTCAGGGCTGGGGATAACACAAGATGTGATAAGCTCTCTTAGGAAATCAACCACTTCATATCCCATGGACCACACACTGAGATGACCTGCATACACAAGTGCAGTACTACTATTATGAATCAAGAACTCAGGGGGGATGCAGACTGGTGGCCCTGAGCTGCCCTGGGAAGCAGAGGATTGGGGCCACTGCTAGCACATGCACCAGCCCCAATCCTCCCTTTTGCCGGCCCGGAAAATGCCGCTCCTTTCAGAGCTGGCAGAAAGGGCACCCGAAGCGCCACTGTGCGGCGCTTCTGCACCCTTTCCGGCACAGCACATCAAGATTCTGCCCCAGAAGGATGTTCTGGTGGTGCACACCATGCATAACGGTGTGCGCCATCAGAACGTCTTTGAAGAGGGATTGGGGTGGCCGGCGTGCATGCGGCTGCCCCTCCCCTTCCCTGCCTCCAAGATGGCGCAAAGGGCTGTCTGTAGAGGCCTTCAAGCAACCTGAATTAGAAAGAAGGAGCTAATCTTTTACATCCAAAAAGCTTTTGATAATCTGTTGCAAAATTATTCAAAGATCTACTACAAGGAGTGGGTAACTTGCATCACTCTAAATATTGTTGAACTGCAACTCCCACCAACCTTAGCCAGCATACCCAATTATGAGGAATGGTATAATTGCAGTCCAACACAATAGAGGGACACAAATGATCTAATCCTAATCTCTCAGAACATCCTAGCATACCTTCTCTCACCCGAATTCTTAAAAGTTTGTTTAGATTACAACTCTAGTTTAGGAATGTTGCTGAGTGAAGAAATAAAAACCTTTTTCAAGTTTGCAGCTTTTAACTTTTTTTCTAAAAGAAAAATTACTCTTATTCTGATGATATCTATGAGATAAGAAAGGAGAGGTATACATGAAATACATATTTAATAAGATGAAGGAGTTTGTATCAAAATACTGGGATTTTTAACAAAAAAGAAGAATAGTTTTGAATTCTGTTTAAAGGGAGAACAAAGACTGCCTGGAAAATCACAAAGCAGCAGCAGCTTCATTTATATACCACTTCATATAGCACTATGGGATGTCTAAGCGGTTTACAACTGTGAGCTAATTGCCCCCCAACAAACTGGGTTCTCATTTTAGCGACCTCGGAAGGATGCAGGCCTGAGTTGAGCCTCAGCCCTGGCTGATATTGAACTCGCAACCTTGTGGTCTATGAGTGAGTGGCTGCAGTACAGGCATTTAACCACTGTGCCACCAGGGCTGATCAAAATCTTTGGCATATCAAAATCTTTGACATATTTTGAGATATGTTTGCAGCTGATTAAGGATGCATCTACACTACAGTAATAATGCAGTTGAACACCACTATAAGTGCTGCAGCTCTATCCTATGGAATCCTGGGACTTGTTGTTTTACAAGGTCTTTAACCTTCTCTACTAAAGAGATCTGGTGCCTCACAAAACTACAAATTCCAGGATTCTTCAGCATGGAGCCATGGCAGTTAAAGTGGTGTCAAACTGCATTATTTCTACAGAATAGATGCACCCGAAGCCAGAATGGACAGTGAGCATTTGTGAAAGAAAACCAGGGGCAAAAATAGATGGGGCCAGTGGTTGAAACACTAAGGACCTTATCACATGGGGTCTAGAGCAGAGCTAATCCAAAGGGTACCTGCAGCTAATACATATTATTTCCCCGTGTTTACACACGACACTGCCCTAGAACACGGAGCTAATCTGTGTTGTTTCCCCGCGTGTACACACGACGCTGCCCCGAAACTCCACAGAACCCGAAGCTAATCCGTAGCGAGTAGGGAGATTTTGACATTCGGTTTGTTGGGGAAGTACAAGCGGAGCCTTCGTATTCATTGCGCAATGGTGGGCGGGGCAGGGAAGCAGGGAGAGCTCTCCCAAGCAGAAAATCCCGGCGAGGGGAAGGGATTGGCGAAAGGCAAACCGGATTGAGTAAGAGGAGGAGAAGGAGAGGAGGAGGGAAGAGGGAGGCGATCTCTCTCTCTCCATCTCTCTCGCATTTTTCCCCACCAACACCCCTTCCCTCCTCCAGTCCTCCAGCCCTCCTCCTCCTCCTCAGTCCCCTTGGCTGCCTTTCCTCCCGACTCCTTCATCCCATCCTTGCCATCCACAGAAGCGCCTTCTGTGACGCTGGCTTTTTGGGTGGCGGGAAGGGAGAGAGAGAGAGAGAGAGAGAGAAGAAAATGTGTGTGTGTGTGTGTTTTCCTTCTTCCCACGTGAACCGCATCCCGCGGCGCCTGATCGCTAAATCCCCTTTGGAGCCTTCGTATTCATTGTGCTATGGCCGCCAGGGCGAAATTCAGTTCGTTTCGGTATAGAACTGAATTTATTCTCACTTCGGTTACTTTTCTGTTACTTTTCGCTTCGTGGCCAGCGTTTGATAAGGTCCTATGGGTTGAATAAATTGAAGACCAAAACCAAATTGAAAAGTGACATTCTTTACTCATTGCTCTTTGGATTGTGGCAGGTTGGGGAGCAGGCATGGTCTGACTCAACCATGTTCCTAATTGTCATTCCTGTAATTTCTTCACAGCAATTAATGGCTCTCAGTTCCTTCTATGGGTGAAAGCAAACAAAGCCCATCCCGTTGATCAAAATTCCATAGTCTACATATCATGATGACATACTAGTCACAGACATTGTTGTTGGGTGCCCTCAAAGCAGTTTCCTGTATAGTGACTTTAAGTAAAACTATTATGAGACTTTCTTGGCAAAATGTATTCAAAAGGGGGTTACCATTGCCTTCCTCTGAAGTTGAAAGAGTGTAACTTGTCCAAGGTCACCCAGAAGGTTTCCATGACCAAGTGGGGATTTGAACCATGGACTCCCAGTCTCCTAATCCAACTTTCAAACACAGTGGACCTTGATGTTGCTTTATATATAAGCGGTGTGCCTTACAATTTGGAAGCTGTCTATTAAAGATTAAAATCATGATCAATGTGTCAGCCTGGATAAGGAAGTCACTTAGGTAGTTTATAAACAGATGTTTATGTTAGCGTCATCAGCTATTAAACCAGAAATTATGAAATTTCTAAAATTAAAATGCTATAGCTGGATCAGTTGGATAATGAGGAACTGATTGCCTCAATTATCAGTTGGGGAATGAGTACAGTCAAACCAAAATGTATAATTGAGCTGATAGTTTTCAGATAGAATATTTTATAATTGTTTTTTGGCAAGTGCAGTTGTTCTGTACTGAATATGTAATGATCTAGCAGGGGAACTAGTGAATTTTGCTATTGCATTGGTGTGATCTCTAGCAGAATGTATTAAGAAAGGAAGATCATTATGAGTGAGAACTTCTGCCCTATCTCATTAATTAATTGTGTTTCACAAACTCTTGTCAGTTACTTTGGAAAGGTCAGGTTGATTTCCTGCCTGGCTGATTCACTGAAGGCAGTATGTGTAAAATATCTAATTTAATACATCAAGCAAACAGATTAAGAATCCTATCTGTAACCATTTCTGGCCATGCCCAGTGAACCTTCAGCAAGCTGATTCTTGGTAAGCCCCCAGAAAATTAAATTTAAGTGAAATAATGTTAATTTTTTCACTTTTGTTCTTTTTGCTGTCTCTGGACATTTCAAAGTATACTTACTTATAGGTTTAATATGATTTTTTTCATCCTATCACTCCCTGCCCCAAGTGAGGACATTCAAAGTAGCTTCCAAAACATGAAAATCCATAAAGATGATCAACATTAATAAATAGAATCAAGTGAATGCAGAAGCAAATGCCTGTTTAAAGAGAAGTACCTTGTCAACAGAATCAGAGGTTGGAAACTTTCATTTTTTGACTATAGCTCCCCAAATCACCCTGCTACTTGTAGATAAAAAAAAGGAACTTTGAAAATAAACTTTTCCAAACTTGGAACAGAACTTCGATGAAGATGGAGCTAACATCATTTTCAAGAAAGCTCTATTGCACGGTTACCACCAAGCCTGTCTCTGAAAACAAGAAACAGCACACACACATGAGAGGTGTAGCAGGTGATCTTGAAGGAAAGATAAATTCATGCAGAAGGGAGCAACCTTTTAAGTAGCTTGGTCCCAATTCATTCAGGGCTTTAATGGTGACAATTAGCCCCTTGAATTGCACTCAGTGCCAGTGGCATCACTAGGGTTGGTGTCACCCCATGGACCTCCTGGGATTGGGATGAGAAAGAGGGTCTCACTCTGAGGAACCCAGCATGTGCCTGGCACCACCACCACCCCCAGCCAAGACAGCAAAAAGGGGACATTCCCTTGAGCATAAACTGGGTTTAATTACAAAAGATCTCCACCTTCAAAATAAAATGAAGTCACATCAAACAGCCTACACACCCACCTCCATGGACAACAGCAGAAAGGAGCCCCACAGATTGGGACAGGGAGGCTGCAGAAATGGGGAACAAAGAGAAAGATCCATGGCTTCATTCCACTCAGCCATGGAAATCCAATAATCACTGGGTGACCTGGGGCAAGTCACATACTCATAGCCTCAGAAAACCCCATGATAGAGTCACACACTCTCAGCATCAGAAAGCCCCATGATGGAGGTCACCTTATGATCACCCTATGTCAGAAATGACTTGAAGACATACAGCAACAACAACAATGCTCTTATAAATCAACTTCTACTAATTTTTATCCACAGAACAATGCCCTACCTCCTGAAGCCATATAGAGATTCTTCCAGTCCAGAGTTCTTTGAATGAACAGCAAGCGCCATGCTTGTTGTGGCACATATGGAGAACCTCTATGTCCAGTGGTAGCTTATAGTTTCCATGTCAGGGGCACTGTAGATCTGCTCCATGTTGCCACCAGACTTTAAAGAAAAGATCCAAAACATTAATTCCTGTCCTCCAAGTAAGTTCTATACCTTGTATAGCCTCAAAGCTCAGGCTAAAATCTGGAGTGGATTCATCACCCCACTAACATAGAAGTCACCAACTGCCAGTGTCCACACAGATTCTGGACAGCCACTCAACTACAGTGACTGAGGGAAAATGCTCAGCCTAGGCACTCTATTAACCTATCCTTGAAAATGGAACCTGTGGTGGAAATAAAGAGCACCTACCCATAGTTTCCTCAGTGCACAGGAAGGGACAAGAACAGTGGGACATAATTAGGCAACATGTTTTGTTTTGTTTTTAATATCTTGGTTGCCTTGATTTATAGTAGAACTATGAATGAGAATCAGAGCTTAGAAAAGTTATCATTCCCAGGTCATCAAAAATAGTAATTTTTCCAAGCTTTGGATCAAATGGTTTACTGTTCACAACCATAATGAAATATTTTCACACGCTCTTGACTTCAAGCATTAATTCTTATGTTCACCTGCTCAGTGGCTTGTTTAGACTACTTTATTGATTGCTTTTGTTTACCATAGGATTAGATAGATAGTGAGGGTTGTGTCACTGTAATGGGACATGGGAATTAAGGGAGTGCTCATGACCTCCATGTTTAAAGCAACATTTCAAAATTCTAACCCTTTCATGCATTCCTAAAATTGCCATCAACCTCCCCACCTGAATTTTGATGGGTTTTTTGTGGTTTTCAAAAATGTAATTTTCCACTGTTGTGTGTCATCACCAATCAGTGCATTATATCACTACACTGAAACACAGCAATTGAATGGTATGGGCCAATGCAAAAAGGAGAGTACATTTATACAAGCACAAGCATGCAAAGGAGCTATCAGGGAGTGTGGGATTAGAGAAAGCAATAACTTCTGGTTTTAGAGATCAAGCAGTCAAAAGACTAAGGTCATGTCCACACAAGCCATTTAAATCTGACCTCAATGCAACCTTTCTACTTGATGTGGGACCAAATCCATGATTTGAATGCAGACTTTCTTCACAACAGCCAGCCAGTTCAGCACTGAATCCACCCTATCCCTGCCTAAATCAAATTTTAAAAATTCACCTATTGCTCTGGAGTTTACAGAAAAATCCAGAGCACTCCATAGTGATGTGGGGCAGCCATTTACCCATGCATCCCACTGTGCTGCCTGGCATCATTGGGTGGTTGCAAACTGCCAGAAATAGTGCAAATTGAGTCCACTTTTGGGGTTAGGGTTAGTGCTAGGGAATCATGGGGATTGTTCTTGGTTTTTTTTCTGAAGCATTGAGCCTTCTCTGTCAGAGACCTCTGGTGCCACAATAAAATATAGTTCCCATGATTCCCTAACCCTAACCCTAAAAGTGGACTCAATTTGCACTATTTCTGGCAGTCTGCAACCCCCCATTGTCCCTGGCATGAGTCACTCCCTCTGCAGTCACAACAAAATTCCCAGCTATGTGATCAATGTTGGGCACCTCATTTCTGAACTCAGAGAGAGCAACTTGCATCAGCAGTGGCGGCATTGGGTAGCACATTGGGGCATGTGTGTAGGCAGCTGCCCAGAGTCGCTGCGGAGTGCAGAGGTAATAGGGAATCCAGGGCAACTGCAGGGCCAGAATATTCTGGAAGCAGCCCAGAGTATTCTGGCTCATGTAGATGAGCCCTAAATGCCATCTAATCCAAACCTCAGCATATGGCAGGAACAGAACCATGCAGGACCAGCTTTGATAGAGTGCAGAATTTTGAAATGTTACTTTTTTTTTGGATGACAGTGAATGTTTCCAAGCTCTGGCAGAGTGAAGCTGCCCTCAAGTGTGTTGCAAAACCCACCCTTGTTGCCAGTGTTGGAGTAAAGTTCAGCTCCCATTCTATGAATGGACAGGAAAACCAATGTGCCTTTTGTCTCAGGGAGTTAAACATCTTGGGGCAATCCAACAATCAATCAAGCTATGCAATTTGGACCATCATATACCATAAGCAGAGAAGGAATTGTGGGTAAGATGGAGCTTGAAATGCAAGTAGTTCATAACGATGACTCACACAATTTTGAAAGGGACTTGTGATCTACACATTATAATCAGCAACTAAAAGGCTGATTATAATGTATGGATCACAAAATAGTTCATGTTCTCTGAACTATGTTGCTTTGATTGCTGCTCCCTGGACATCACCACTGAATACTGCTAATTGTCCCAATCACTTTTTTAAAAAATCTGATACAACTCAGGGTTTTAATCTCACCTTGGTAGAATTTCTCCTAATCAGTGAAGAGGAGGGTGGGGAGCAGGGAAGAGGGAAATGTCTGTGTGTGTGTGCGTGCCTGTGTCTCTGCACATCTTTTGAAAATGTGGAACCCATGGTATAGTGATTCTCCAACTGTGGAGTGCCTTTTTTTTTTTTTTTTTTTTTAGTTCTTCACTGTGAACCGTAATGACATCAGAAGCCATGATAACCTCTTTCAATGGATCTGAATTACAGCCAGTGGCATCAACAGTGAAAATCATGTAACCCTTAGGCCACATGCAGCTTCCAGGCCAGATCCTTCCTGGACCTCTAGATCTAATGGCCCCCATGCAATTTTTTAAATTGCAAAAAAGTAACTTCTGGAACCATCCAGGAACATGGAGGAAGGGAGTTGTCCTTGCCTTCTTCTGAGGCTGAGAGAGAATGGCTTACCCAAGGACACACTGGGTTTTTTTATCAAACCCTTATCTTCTAGTGTCCTGGTTGAACACTCAAGTCACTACATCACAGTTATTTGAATTTAAATAGAAATACAATCCAATTCACCAAAGTGAGGAAGACTAACCAGATGAACTGTGTGAATTTATAATGGGTGAATTTATAATGGCTATAAGTTAGACAGCTTATCTAGGGACGTTATCACACGGGGGCAAATCTGCTGGTTAATCCACACAAAACCCAAACAGAAACTGGATTAGTGCCTCGTGTTTTCACATGACGTCGCACAGAAACTGGACAGAAAGTGGACAGAAACTGGTGTTAACGGAGATCTTTTGAAATTCGGTTGTTTTGAGGAAATGCAAATGCGCAATTAAGATAATTTCGCATTTGCCATAATGTGAAAAGCAAATGCGCATTTGGAAGCATTTCCCCGCATTTTCCCATGGTTCTGCGGGGTCCTCAAGGCAGCGTCTCCTTCCCTTCCCCCTCAGCAGACGGCTAATTGAGCCGTCTTGGGGACAGGGAAGGGGAGGGGCAGCCGCATAAGTGGTGCCCCAATCCCTTCCCCAGGTCTTCCTCAGAGCAGCCAGCCCTCCGCACGGCCAGCGCTCCGGCGCTCCGAAGAGGACCTCCCACCACAGCATTTGCATGCACTGCGGCGGAGGAGTCGGTGAAGGTGCGCTGCAGCCTTTTGCGGTGCACCTTCAGTGGCTTGAAGGACAGACAGACATGGGCCGCCCTGGGAAGCTGCGCTGCGGGGCTGAGGTATCCCCACACCTCAGCCCCGCGGCGCAGCTTCATCGCCCCTGAAAGGAGCGCTAAATTGGTGCTCCTTTCACAAGTCGCCGAAGGTGCGCTGCAAAAGGCTGCGGCGCACCTTCGGTGACTCTTCCACTGCAGCATGTGTGAACGCTGTGGCAGGAGGTCCTCTTCGGAGCGCCGGCTGTGCGGAGGGCTGGCTGCTCCAAGGACGACCTGGGGAAGGGGTGACAGCCGCGGCGAGTGACAGCAGCGGCAAGTGACAGCCGCGGCGAGCATAGTGCGCATGTGCTAGGAGATCATTTCTAGTACATGTACGGGATTTTCTCACTTGTGTGCAAACGTTAAATGCGGTTTCAGTGGGAGCTTCCCTTAATTGCGCAATTAAGGGAATTACGTGTGAAAACCATTTGCAGAATCCAGGTTTATTTGCGGTTTATTTTTGGAATTTGTCATTTCCAGTTTATTATCGCTTTGTGGCCCACGTGTGATAATGTCCTATGACAGAACTCATCTCTGGAAAGTGAGACTTAGATATCCACTCTACAGATTGCGAGCATGAATGTCTAGCGAGCCAAAAGAGGAAGGAAGCACATTAATAATAATTTAAAAAGTCAAACTCCCTAAATGGATAAAATAAGACCTGATCAAAAGGGTCATAACTCAAGAGCAAGACACATTACCACTCCATACCCATGTCCCAATTTGACAGGCGATTTATCCTTTATTATCTCATTTTTTTCATCTTTTAAAATGTCCCAGTTTATCTCATTTCCTCTCTTTGTCCTCAGCTTACTTTTATTGGTGCAAACTATGCAAAAGTAGTTTGCACTTAGTTAACTCAGCAAAGTGGGGTAAAGGAGGAGGAGGCCGAATCTTGCTCTTCACAGTAGGCTCAGGGGAAAGCATATTGCTCCAGCCTCTCCTACTTTGTCTATTCTTCCTCATTAATGATTTTTACCATCTTCAGCACACTCTGATGTTGCTTGGCCACATGTGTCCCAGTCTTTATCTCTGAAATGTTGGTGAGTATGCTACACATGGTTAATTAATATACATACACACCAGGCCTTCACAACTGGCTATCAGGAGAAATCAGGAGGCCATAACTTAAAAAGAGTATTAAATTACTCGAAGGCACGCAGCAACAACAAAAAAAAGAAGCTGAATGATAGCAGTTCTTCAGTTTTTCAAAATGGAAGAAATCTTTCTTGATATTTACAAAGCACTCAAGAAGAATCAAGAGAGTGGGGCATAGTGAAAAAGAGAGACAGAGAGACTGAAGTCTGAAATAAATTATGTTTGGGCATTGCCTTATCACACAGAGGAAAAGTGGAAATTTAAATGGGGTTTATCCCATGAAAATCATGCAATTACTATTAAATCGCAATTAAGACTTCCAGACACAGCATGATAAAAGAGCCATTATTCCAGGAATAACCAGGCAATAAACAGCAAGAAAGCATTTTCAGGATTTTCCCATGAACTATTTGTTGCTGTTTATTGCCTGGTTATTCATGGGTTAATGCCACTTTAATTGCTTTTCAATACAATGTTTTGTGAAAAGCTTTATCGCAATTGTGTGATATTCATGGGATATTCATGGGATAATGGCTGTTTAATCACAATGTCATGTGTAAATCTTAATTGTGAGTGCTCAATTTTCATGGGATAATCCCCATTTATACTTCCATTCTCCCTGTGTGATAAAATCCATAGAGTTGGAAGAAACGACAAGAGTCATCCAGTCCAACCTCCTGCCATGCAAGAATACAGCACTCCCAACAGTTGGCCATCCAGCCTCTGTTTAAAGACCTCCAATGAAGGAGACTCCACCACTCCCCAAGCCAGTGTGTTCCAGTGTCAGAAAGCTCTTACTGTCAGAAATTCTTCCTAATAGCAGTAGCACTTAGCACTTACATTTCTATGCCACTTTATAGTGCTAAGCATTCTCTGACTGGCTTACAATGTGTTGACCAATGGCCCCCAACAAGCTGGATACTCATTTTACCAACTGTGGAGAAACACAGGCAGAATAGAATTGTCAGGGCAACCAATAGGAATCAGGCTGAAAAAAAGTGGAGGCTGCTCTCAGGAGTGAATATAAAAGGAGTAGGAGTCAGTGATATACAGAGTGTGTGCAAAGCCTGCTGAGGCAGGAGATTGTTTTAGAATTGTTGGGAGGTGCAGTTAGGATTAAGGGGTTCCATCTGGATGGGAATCAGACTCCCAGATCAGGGAGCTTTTTGCACACTTAAACTGGTTTACCTGATCTGGCTTAAAAATAAATGCAGGCAACATCTGGACCCTATCGCAAGGGATTTGCCACTGAAATCACCGCCCGAATGCAACCAGGGCCATCTCCACTTCTAGAGCCACTCAGCACAGCTTTTTTCAAAGCTGGGAGTTTTCCAGCTTTAGAAAATGGCCGACAGAGTGGCTCCAGGAGTGGGGATGGCCCCAGGGTGGCCCTGGGATGGCTCCAGGATGGTCCCGGGTGGCAATTTCAGCAGCAAAACCTTTGCAATAGGGTGTGGATGTCACCCACATTTATTTTTAAGCCAGATCAGATAAACCAGTTTATTTAAGTGTGTGATAATCTTCCAGGAGAAGAACTTTAGATGGGACAAGAGAAGTCCAGTATTAGAGTGTGTGTTAGTATCCTGCAGGATTTACAGCTAGGAAGGCTGAGAAATATTAGAAACCGCCTGAGAAGCGGATTTATAAAAGTGATCTAAACTGAGGAAGTTAAGCTGTGTTTATTGTTAGTGTAACAAATAACCTGTGAGGCTAGCAGCTAAGGAAGCTGGGTACGAACCAAGCCAGTGAAGGAATGTAAATACAGTCTGTGAGGGAAAGTAGTAAATTTGTAACAATGGAAGTAATTCATACACTGTAACATAAGCTAGAGTACCATCCACTATGAAAGATACAGTAATAAGGTCTGAATGTAAATAAAGTTCTTTTCTTTGTGTTCAAGTATTTGCCTGAAGTGTTTTATAGATAACATCAAACATGCTACCAAGTATTTTAAATGGCTACTAAAAGTAATAGGAACAACTGTTATTAAAGACACTTCAGTAAGTGGCAGCTGCTGAGATTGGCATCACATATAAATTGGTACCAAGTGGTTGAGACTTAAAAGTCCCTGTGCTGGCATCAGGGAGAGATCTTGGTGGAATGGAGTCTCCACACCAGCCTACGAAAGAATGAAAGGCTGAATCACCCTGGAGCCCTGCAGGATTGAACTCACAATGTTTTGGCTGAAGTACAGACATTTAACAAGTGCACCACCAGGGCTCCTGTTTAGTTGGAATCACTTTTCCTGTAGTTTGACTCCATTGCTCCATGTCCTAAGACACATCTACACCAACTGCTTAACTTGGTCTGGACTGGGCCTGGACTGACCACAATGGCAACTACATGCACTGGGTGACACCAGTGGGATGCCGCATTGTTGTGCACATCAGCCAGCTGGGCCAATATTACATTAATCCCACTGGCTCAACCTGCTTAGTGCCAATTGCTGCTTCAGCCTTGCCAACCAAGCAGTTCTCTGCCCAGTGCTCTGTCACTTCTGCTGAGATCAGAAGGGGGCAGCCTATCAAGAAGAGAGGTGCTATAACCCCTCCTCATTGATCAATCTGGTACCCTGTTCTGACCTCAGCAGAAGTGATGGCACACTGAGCTGTGGACAACAGATTGAGCTGAACTTGACCCAGTTGCCCACATGCCAAAAGAACCTGAGGTCATTCCATGGTTTATGGGAAACACTGGGCTTTTCCCCTACTTTGCTTAGTTTGGAACAAAGTTGGGTTAAGGGCCAAAAACTATGTTATCTCCCCAGAAGTAACCATACGTCATGAGGACTGCCAGCAGTATCTTCAGGGTAAGTTTGCTGTTTTTCCCTGCCAGTCTCTGAAGCAGCAGAAAACAAGTTTGCTCCCTCCTCGATATACCATTCCTTCAAATATTTAAACATGACTATCTGGTCTATTGCAGTAGAATGTGGAATCTAGAAAAGGCAATAGGAAGGAAAAGATTTCAGTTTTGGAGCGGATTTCTTGCTTTGTATGCATCTGCACTGCAGGGAATGTGTTGTTTGACTGCAGCTCCTATCAGCACAGCATAGCCACTGGTACAGGAGTTGTATGGGAGTTGTAATCCAAGAGCATTTGGAAGACCACCAATTCCCCATCCATCTTAGCTAATGTACATACACAGCAACATGAGAGAAATACAGCATGTAATACCCCCTTGTGGTAATGCCACATTTCACACATATTATTACTGGTTTTCTGGACTCATTCCTTCTCTGTTTGCTGGATCTGGTCTTTCAGTTTCCACATCATTTATTCTTGCTGGTTTCACCCTCTGATTCAAAATGGTTACAGACATACTTCCTTTTTGCATGCTTTGCTAATTTGGTACTTTTCAGTTATACCATTTTATTACCTGTGCTCAGTCTGTTTACAGCATTTGTAGAGCATTTATTTATTATTTTTATTTTGCATCTTTTTTAGAACTAACAGTATTATGCATTTAATAAATGATAGTGTAAAATGGTTTTAAAATTCTATATGCACTGACAAGTGCAAAAAAGGGGGCATGATTCACTTTAAGGTGATAGTCACTTAACAGCAGTATTCTGGGACCTAACCTTCTGTATTAATGAAGTGTGCCTGTATTCACAAATAAATAGCCAATTTGGTTTTTGAAATGCCTATACTGACGCCTAGTGACTACTCCTTGTAATGACAGATCCTTGACTGCTTACAAAAGCTCCTTTTTAGAGTGTAACCAAACCCTGATCATTATCTAGAAGTGTCACATACTGGATGGGAACCAGAGACCAAAGATGCATCCATGGTATCTTGGATTTACATCAAAGCTGAAATGTTAGCTGTATTATCTCCAAACAAGGGAGACCTGACTTTAAAGCACTCACTATTGAACTGCTCCTTTAGCAGTTATATCTTAATTAAAACAGAGCTGACAGTGCACCTGTCTATAAATCTTCTTAATAAAACCCATTCATTGGATGGAGGTGGGGAAGGGTCACCTTTTCCTTCCTTCCCATCACAACTAGTAACATACATTGGGGGGTTGATTGTTTTATTATACATATGCATTTTAAACCTTTGCAAAAGTGTTAAACATCAAGAGCCTGAGAAGGTTTACTTAGCATAGGCACAAAAAGCACAGAAATGTCAGGAAGTGTAAGATACAGGTGGTGAGGGCATAGGCGAGGTCAAGATTCCAGCTGCTAACTGGTCCATGTCTAGAGAATGCTGATCCTCCTGGGAGAATATCTCTTTTCATTTCATCCCTCTTCAAAAGCTTGGCATATCATATTCTTTCTCCTTTTAATCCAAGAGTGGGGAAACATTGGCCTGCCAGATGATATGGAGAACTACTCTCACAGTGCCTTGCCAGAAGTCATTCTGTGTGGGGGTGATGGGAGTTGTCAGCCAAAACATCAGGAGACCAACGCTTTCCCCCCATCTTGTTTTATTTCTTAACTTAAGCATACCACCTGTCTTCCATTTTCTATTTCTCTGCCTCAAAAATGTTTCCAGATCTCACTGCTTTGACTGGGCCAATGTACATCAGCATGCCAAGCAATTGCATTGTAAAGTCTATGAAGCATGGGATACACTGGCGCCTCTAACTCTAACAGATTACTTTCAATATTTCCTCACAATATTACAAGGTTAACTTGCCCACTTTTACTACACCTGCTTTCTCTGGCTGTTAAAAAGACCCTGATCTGTAGACATTAGTGGATTCTTATGATGTTCTTATGAGCTTTGTAGACGTGGGGAATGCTGTGGAAGTAGCATATCTTGATTTCAGTAAGACCTTTGGCAAGTTCTCCCATGATATTCTTACAAACAGACTAATAAAAGACAGGTTAGACAATGCTGCTGTTGGGTGGATTCGTAATTGGTTGATTGGCCGAACTCAACAGGAGCTCAGCAATGGCTCCTCTTCAACCTGGAGAGAAGTCACCAGTGGAGTGCCACAGGGTTCTGTCCTGGGGCCAGTGCTGTTCAACATCTTTATCAATAACTTGGACAATGGAATAGAGGGCCTGCTTATGAAATTTGCCAATGACACCAGACTGGGAGGGGTAGCTAATACCCCAAAGAATAGGATCAAAATTCAAAATGACCTTAATAGATTAGAAAGCTGGGCCATAATTAACAAAATAAATTTCAACAGGGAGAAATGTAAGGTAGTACACTTAAGAGAAAAAATGAACTGCACAGATGCTGACTGATGACTGCAAGGTTGCAATTTCTGCAAGAGCAGTTTGACAATGGAATATGCTGCCCTGGAGTGTGGTGGAGTCTCCTTCTTTGGAGGTTTTATACAGAGTCTGGATGGTCATCTGTTGGTCATGCTTTGATTGTATATTCATGTATGTTCATGTAAGGCAGAGAATTGAACTGCATGGCCTTTGTGATCTCTTTCAGTTCTATGATTCTATTATTTAATCTCCAGTGTATCCAAGGCTGATGTAATGAGTTTGATACCTGAGGCAGAAAATCCCAGATGCTTCTCTCCTTCTTTCTAACAGTAAATAAATTAAATAAATAAATAAATAAATAATTCAGTGAGTAACCATTTGGTTCCTTTTTGTGACATTCAGCTGCCTGAGGAAGCTGCCTCATTGCCTACTGGTAGGATGACCCTGCCCTTAGACACTCTTGATGCAACCTCTAATGCGGTAATTACAAAGGAAATGTCCACAGGAGTAGCTATGAAAGAGAAAGAAAGAAAGAAAGAAAGAAAGAGCTCACCACCACAATTTTTCCTCTGCTGTGAGAAAGACTTGTTTTATTCTTCCTTTTTTTTTTAATAGCAGGTCAGTTCCCTTGATCAATAAGGAAATGATATATATTTCACACTTCCTTCTGTACTTTGAGCCAAAGCTTACAGATGGGGAACAGACCTGCTTTTATTTCAGTTGTCCAATGGGACCAGGCTGACATCCCGCTTTTGTTTTCATGGTTTCCATCAGCCAGACTTTTAAAAATGACTTGGACTTCATAGAGACAAAAAAAAGACAGCCCTCAACACTTTTGATTTAAAGCAAAACAGATTTAAAAAAAAAATAACACACACCACTCCCTCATTATTATGCATTGAAATCCTAAGGACTGATATCTATGTACCTCTGGCATGAAGGCTGTCCAGGAAAGAGAGTCATGAAATTGTTGTTGTTGTTGTTGTTGTTGTTGTTGTTATCTTTAATGCCTATATAGAGAAGTCTTCACACTGCCAGTATTCTCTGCATGGAGATCTGTCAGAATGTGAAGAGAATCAATTGGGCTGATCATAAAATCCTTCCTTAGACTTCTCAAGCAGCAAAAAATGGAGAAGCACTTTCTGCACTTTTATTCACGGACTGGAAGAATATAGTGTTGTTTAGGTTTCTTTCTTTCTTTCTTTCTTTCTATAGGAGGCTCAGACAGCAAAGACTGTAGCACAGTCAGTAGCTTCTCTCTCTTCCTTCCTTCCTTCCTTTATACAGTTTCTACTGCTGGTTTACCATGGTGGCAGCAATTCACTTTCACTTCAGATGCTCAAGAGTGGCTGGGTGGGGAAGATATATTTTTAGCCATCAGAAGCAGTAGCAGATTCTCCTTTCTAAATATTTTATCCCTTTCTTTCTTTCTTTCTTTCTTTCTTTCTTTCTTTCTTTCTTTCTTTCTTTCCTTCCTTCCTTTCTTCCTGCTGTCTTTTTTGTTTCCATTGCTGGAAGCAACACACCTCCATTTTAGTGTTTCACCTCCATGTCAGTGGTGGGGGTATATGTTTAGCAGTAAGAGACAAGAGCACATTCAGAGGCTTCTCCTTCTTTTTAAAAAAAATTTTTTTTTACCTCATCCTTTCTTTTAAGCTGCCCTTCCTGCTGGTTTCCCATGGCAGCAGACCATCTTGGGCCAGCTCATTCCACAATGCCTCTGAAGAAGGATGCAACACTGTACTTGCACAGTTCATTTCTAACATATCTAAATGGAAACCTTGGATATCTTTAATTGCTATAATTTTCTTAGTTACGGTACTATTTTGAAAGCATAATAAGGAAGGAGCCCAGTTCTGTGCATGAATAATATTTATATGGAACTGTGACTAAAACACCAGGCATTCTCCAAATGCAGGTGTATCTTTTAGGTACAATTGCAGTCCAGTTAGGACCCAAATCAAGAAGAGCAATTATGGAGAATGCAGAGTCAAATTTTGTGACAAGAAAATTTTCTCTTTCAAATCAATTTTGAAATTTTGCTTTATATGTCTCTAAGAACAGAAATTAGCATTTGGGGGTGATGGGGCAATTTGTATGGAAAAAATTGTTTGGGGGGTTGCAAAATGGATTTGGGGACACATGCAACTCATAAATAGCAATTTTTCTCATTCCTATGGTTGGTTAGATAGACTAGATCTCTTTAAGTTTCTATTTGATTTCATAAATGAGAGTATGCTTTCACTAATTGCAAAAAAGTGGAGCTTGGAAATCAGTGATCCTCCTCCTTTTTTGGAAGATTCACGTCCACAATTATACCTCTACCACCTCATTGTGGCTCAGAAATGACTTGCATTTTTGATAGAGATATAAATCTTGCCTTAGTCCTTTCATGATTAAAAAATGCTTTAAAAAAAACCCAAACACTGAAACCTCAATGAAAGAAGTTGATGGTTTGGATCAGCATCTGGGAGATTTTGTACATGTTAGAAACTGCATTTCTGCAAATGTGCGAAATTTAAAACTGCAATACTCCTGTCTTCTTGTGTGGACTTTTAAAAGATAGTAGTATTGTATGGGTTGTTTGCACCTTTTTGATCAATCAGTCTGTCATATTCTGCTTGCTCTGTGGGTATGTTTGTGCTTAGCTATGCAAAACTGAAGGATGCTAATTCTGTTCTAAGTGTTTTAATGTACATTAATGCACAAAGTTATAACAGTGTGAAAGGAGAAGCTCTAATTCTTGCATGAGAAGTAAAATTCTGGTAGAGGTTGAAGACTCCATGAAAAGTTGTGTCAAGAGAGGCTATCTCAAACTTGAGACAATGAAATTCTGTTTCCAAAGCATATTGGGGCCAAATAAAACTTAAGGCATTTCTGAAAACACTTTCACCTGTTCATTTGTTGACAGGCAATGCAATCTGATTTAAAGATACAGTGGCTGAAGTGGGTGAGAATTGAGCATTCTGCCCACAAAAATCAGCTTCTTCTGCTGAAAGAACTATCTCCTAAGTGCTGAGCTCAGAGATCTCTCCCCATTTGCCAGCAGAAGAGTCAAAAACAACTTCTCCAGCCCCGGGAAACAGCCACAACACTGGTTAAAAAAAATTAGATCAGTGTGATGATAGTCCAAATAATATTCAGTATCACCAAACCACACTCACTGTGGTAAGATCGGTGTAACCCACCAGACATCACCCTCAGGCAAACTCATGTCAGTGAAAGATGATGGTCCTACAAAGATCCTATATGTCACAGTATTCTTGACCACACACCAGCCACACACACATTTATCCAGATTTTCCAGGCAAACGTGAGGGGAAATGTAATTTTTTAACATGATTTTGGGCCAAAAGCCCTACATTGCCTGTGTCACAAATGTCATAACTTTAGCAGATTAATACCATCCTATTGGTGGGGAAACTAGATGAAGCACAGCCCAAATCTCAGTACTGGTGTGAAGAGACTGGACAATGCCCAGCCCATTCGGGACCAGAACCAGAGTATACTCATTTTAAATTGTATTTAAAAAACCTCCCAGAAAATCTGAAGCCTGCCATTCCGACAATGGATGGTTGTTTCAAATGCACCCCACTGTGCCATGGCTGTGAGTTGCTTGCTCTGAGATAAGAACGACACATCCAGCCAAGCAATCATCACTAGGTGCTTCATTCTGACCTCAGAGCAAAGTAGCATGCTTCCACAACAGACATGCCAGGCAGTACAGCTGGATACACGTGCGAACAGCTGCCCAGTGTCAAAACAAAGGTCAAGGTAACTGGGGGGAGGTCGGGGCAGCTTTGGGGCCAAGATACTCCAGGCTGCCTACAGAGTATTCTGGCCAGTGCAGACAGAACCTTTAGTTTTCCTCCAACTAATATGGAAGAGGATATACCTTCACTTGCCTGATCTGAGTGTTTGTATTCAACAGGACTACCTTCTAAGACAAAACTGTTAGTGTGTGTGTGTGAGTGTGTGAGTGTGTGAGTGTAAAATCATTATGGGCTCTTGATCCTTGCCCATCATGGTTGACCGCTCAGGGAGGAGATGCTGTAAAATTACTATTACAACTTATAATTAATGCATCCTTCAGGGAGGACAAATTTCCAGCGAGCTTAAAACTAGTGATAGTGAAACCGCTCTTGAAAAACCCCTCCCTTGATCCCCTTATAAGAAGCAATTATAGACCGGTCTCCCTATTACCATTTCTGGGCAAAGTGATCGAGAGGGCAGTTGCCTTCCAGCTCCAGGCAGTCTTGGATGAAGCTGATTATCTGGACCCATTTCAAACTGGCTTCAGGGTGGGATACGGGATTGAGACTGCCATGGTCGCCTTAGTCGATGACCTCCGTCTGGGTATCGACAGGGGAAGTGTGACCCTGTTGGTGCTCTTGGACATCTCAGCGGCATTCGATACCATAGACCATGGTATCCTTCTGGGACGCCTGAGGGAGTTGGGTATTGGGGACACTGCACTCCAGTGGCTCCGATCCTACCTCTCGGGCAGATCCCAGATGGTGAGGCTGGGGGACAGTTGCTCTTCTAAGAGGGAGCTGACATCTGGCGTCCTGCAGGGCACCATACTGTCTCTCATGCTGCTTAACATTTACATGAAGCCACTGGGAGAGATCATCCAGAGATATGGGGCGCGGGGTTATCAATATGCTGATGACACCCAACTATATTTCTCTATGTCTCTGACTGCTGCGGTGACTAAGGATGGCATCTCTCCTCTGGATGCCTGCCTTGGGTCGGTAATGGGCTGGATGAGGGAAAACAAACTCAGGCTGAATCCAGAGAAAACAGAGGTACTCGCGATAGGTACCCC
Source organism: Phrynosoma blainvillii (assembly GCA_026167975.1). Lineage (NCBI taxonomy): Eukaryota > Metazoa > Chordata > Lepidosauria > Squamata > Phrynosomatidae > Phrynosoma > Phrynosoma blainvillii. The sequence continues at coordinate 210,184,548 of JANUYF010000003.1, read as the reverse complement.
TGGTCCGGGGAGGGAGTTTTGTCAACTTGTCCTTGATGGGGTCACACTTCCCCTGAAAGACAAAGTGCACAGTTTGGGAGTACTCCTGGACTCATCTCTACAGTTGTCATCTCAGGTGGATGCTGTGGCCAGGAGTGCTTGGAATCAACTTCGGTTGATTCGCCAACTGCGCCCCTACCTGGACCAAAAGGACCTTGAAGCAGTAGTACTTGCCCTGGTAATCTCTCGTTTGGACTTCTGTAACACGCTGTACATGGGGCTACCTTTGTACCAAGTTCGGAAACTTCAATTAGTTCAAAATGCGGCAGCCAGGTTGGTCGCTGGAACATCCAGGGCAGACCATATTACACTTGTGTTAAAAGCTCTTCACTGGATGCCGATTAGTTTCATACAAAGTGTTGGTCGCTACCTTTAAAGCCCTACATGACTTGGGTCCGAGTTACTTAAAGGAACGCCTCTCCCTACATAATCCGCCCCGCACTCTCAGAACATCAGGGAAGTACTTGTTGGAGTATTATAATACTAGATTAAAGGTAACTTCCCAGAGATCATTCACAGCTACAGCTCCTAAGCTATGGAATAGCCTGCCGGAGGAGATCCGTCTTATTAATACACTAGAAGCCTTTAAGAAGGCGCTTAAGACGGAGCTCTTCCAGCGGGCTTACCCACCTGATCTCCCTAATTTGTAAAAGATTGATTTTTTCACCGATATGACCTCCTGGTCATGGGAAGGTGACGACCAACCTGTTCACTGGATAGGATATTGGTTTTAATTATAGGGATTATGGGGGGTTATTGTTGGGGGGGCATTGTTGTGATGATTTTATGTATTGTATTTTTATACTTTTTATACTACCTGTAATCCCGCCTTGATCCGCAGGGAGAGGCAGGAAAATACAAATAAAAATTATTATTATTATTATTATTATTATTATTATTCAAGCAGTTCCATGCTGCTGAAGAGAGAGACACATGTCAACTGGGAGGGAAATTAAATTACAATAAAATGACCATATAAGTCTGCAGAATACAAGCAGCATCTTTCCATATGAAGATACATATATGCAGCTATAGTTCTCATTCTCTCATATACACCACCTGAACTAACCCAGACCTGAATACACACTAGCTGCTAGTGAGTATCATATCTATGACCCAGGATTTAGATTACTCTCTGTGTCATAAACTGATGGCATTAGACAGTGCTACAGGCTGGCTGATGGTGACAGGCTTCGGGCATACATTATTGTCTTATGAGGGAATAATTCTTGAGGAGCCCCAACATACCTTGACACCCAAGATGAGATAGGTTTCCCATTTCCAGTGTCTCTTACAGACAGCCCTGCTTTATTAGGAGCCAGATGAAAGAGCAAAGGGAGGAGAAGAATTTCCTCCCTCTCAAGTTCTCATTTCCCTACCTGTGAGCCAGGTTCTTTCATCCACTACACAGATAACACCTCTGCTGTTGATACCCTTCATGAAAACAGGAAAGCTAGACTTGAATGATTCTAACATTCCACTGCAAGATAAAAACATTTCTCTTTTTTTTAATGTGGGGATGTACTTAAATATGATCCCAGACCTGCGGCTTGAAATATTTCATACCTTGCAAAGCATTGTGACAAGACTCAAAAATATTTATTATTGCAGAAAATTTTCTCTTTCATATCAAGGCATGAGACATGTATTCAAGAGACAAGGTGGTGTACTGGCTTGGGTGTAGAGAGTCTGGGAAACCAGGGTTCAAATCCCCCACTTGGCCTTGGAAATCTATTGACAAGTTGCACCCTCTTTTCCTCTCAACCTCAGCCTCAACAGAAGGCAATGGCAAACCCCCTCTGAACAAATCTTGCAAGAGAACCCTGTGATAGGTTCACCTTAGGATTGCCAGAAGATGGAAATGCCTTGAAGGCACACAACAACAATAAGAAATGTAGTGTAGTAGTTGTCAGAGTCGGATTTATGAGACCCAAGTTTCTAGTCACCGATCAGCTATGAAATTCAATAGGTGACCTGGGGCCAGTCATTTTCCCTCAGCTTGACTTTTCTCACAGAGCTCATGTGAGGGTAAATGCTTCATTCTGCCACCTTGAACTCATGGTGGAAAGGCAGGATATAGAGGTAACAAATAAATACAAAATGGTAATCAGCTATAAACCCAAACAGAACTATTGGTTGTTCATTCAGAGTCAGGCAGAATTACTCATATTGATTGCAGCTCCCAGAATCCTCCAGCTGGTATGACTATTTTGGAAACAAGCTTTTTCTAAGCTCAGGCTGTTGTAGTGTCCCCATCAACAGAATTACTTTTTTGGGCAACAACTCGCAGAATTCTGGCATAGTCACTTGGAAAAGTAACTTTTTCCAAGCTCTGGTTGGTACGTCATTCACAGCAGGAGATTTTGTTGTGATTTGGTATCCCTCCTAAGCAGAAACAATGGCCATCAAAGAGAGCACAAATGTAAATGACACACTTGTGATTAGTCACAGACCAGGGGTGCATCAACACTGTAGAAATAATGGAGTTTGACACCACTTTAACCACCATTACACCACCCTACAGAATCCTGAGATTTGTAGTTTTGTGAGGCAGCAGCACTCTTTAGCAGAGAGGCTAAAAGATTTTGTAAATGTACAAATCCCAGCATTCCATAGGATGGAGCTACAGCACTTAAAGTGGTGTCAAACTCCATTATTTCTACAGTGTAGGATGCACCTCCTGTGTGGTTTACAGGTTCCACCCACTTCAACTTTCAACTGTTTGGGTAGCTGTTTCTTTCTCATCTTGCTTGGATCCCAAACTTTCCACTGGGTGGCAGCACAGCTGAATATTTATTGCTCAAAACATATGCATGCCTAAAACCCACCAAAGTGTATTTTTAAAAGGACAAAGGTAAACAAAACAGGTAAAGTTACTAAACTATGCACTGCCTGCTCAATGTAATGAAGATTTCCCAAAAGTAAATTGCAGAATTGCTGTCACTGTAACTCCTGTATGTTTGCTCTGGGGGAGAAAAATGATAGGGATATCGGCCAACATTCTACATCAGCTACTTAGTTTAATTAATTAATTAACCTCTCCTTGTCTGACCCATCCTATTCCCCCCTCAAAACCTGATGGAAATGTCATTCACCTTCTGATCACTGGCAGAATGGAGAAGGACTAGAAAAGATCCTAAAAAGTAAAACTATACAACTGAGCACTAACGTTAGAATCATCCAAGTCATAGTATTTCCCATCACTATGTATGGATCCAACACCTGGAGAGTGAAGAAAGTGGGAAAGAAGACTATCAATTCATTTGAGATATGGTGCTGGAGAAGAGTGCTAAGGATACCACGGGCAGCCAAAAAAGACAAACAAATGGGTTCTTGAACAGATCAAGCTTGAAATTTCCCTGGAAGCCAAGATGATCAAACTAAGCCTATCGTACTTTGGCCACATCTTGAGAAGGCATGACTCATTAGAAAAGACAATAATGCTGGGAAAAGCATAGGGAAATAGAAAGGGAGATAGAATGCATGCCAGGTGAATAGACTCAATTAGGGAGGACACAGGTATATAGGACCTGAGCAGAGGGCCAGGTTCTTAGAAGTGCTTCATCCTCAGAGTCGCAATGGATCCGAAACAACTGAAAGACAGTTAACAACAGACAACAACTCCTCATGCAACTGATGCCTAGTAAAGTAGTTGGGGGGGGGATTACAATCTTGTTACAACTGTGACATAGCAATTGTGAATACCAAAAAAGTTATAGAAGAGTAAATCTGTAGATAACTGTTCCCCCATCACTCTTTGTTCTCTTATGCCATCACTAAATAATGTTGAATCACTAAACTCAGAATGGAGTATTTTCCAGATATTGGTGAACTGATTCTCTCATGTCTCATCATTAGCTATAGTAGCTGAGCTAATGGGAGCTGCAGCCCAAAATCTGGCATCTTTTCTTCACTCCTGTCCAAAAGGGTCAGGCTCCAACCCTTTTATGAAAAAATGATATGAGAGCATTTGAAAAAAGTGGATTGAAATTGAATGTAATTGCCAATAAATATTAAAAAGTAAAAGGATAAATAGTTAAGAAGTTTATTTTTAAACATAGTGTGTGCATGAACATGTATACACATATGACCTTTGATCCCTCCCCCCTCCTTAGGTCTCTATGAAATGATAAATGAATTCAAGCAAACAAAGCTCAGTGTTCAGAGCTCAGAAGAGAAAGTTATAAATTTTAAAGAGATTTTTTTTATTTATTTATTTTGCAATGAATGATTCCTGTGGAGGACCCATAAAGATGGTGATTGTGCTAATAATAGGATAATGCATGGTCTATTGTTGTTATATGTCTTCAAGTCCTATCATAGGATTTTCTGGAAAGATTTATTCAGAGGTTTGCCATTTCCATTCTCCTAGGCTGAGAGAGTGTGATTTGCTCACACAGTGTATTTCTATGGATGAGTCAAGATTCAAATCCAGACTCTTAGTCCATCATTCAAACTACTATGCCACACTGGCTGAATATAGATCTAATGCTCTGTTATAGAACAATATGTTCATGATGGTCACATATGCGCATAATGTTCACATTATGTTCACATATTCACACAGCCTCCTTTTCTCTACTTATAACTTCATCACCCATAAACAATGTGGAATGGCATATAAACCTACAAATCTACTTGAATTACCATCAATTTGCTGTTCTTAGCTCATTTTATAGACTTGCAACAGTGTGGCATAGTGGTTTGAGTGTTGGACTACAACTCTAGAGACCAGGCTTCAATTCCAGGTTGCCCATGAAAGCTACTGGGTGACCTTGGGCAAGTCACACTCTTTCAGCCTCAGACCTTGGGCAAGTCACACTCTCTCAGGGAAAGGCTATGGCAAACCTCTGAACAAATCTTGCCAAGAGAACTCCACGATAGGGTTGCCTTAGGGTTGCCATAGGTTAGAGACAACACACAACAACATTATCTTGTAGCTACTAAATGTGGGAAATGACTTCATTAGAATCCCATGGCTTGAATCCTACGGGTAGTTCCAACTAGATGGAATCCATTGAATGAACTGTTAAGTGGTGAATCGACAACACTTATGTAAATCCTTTTGCTTCAATAGGCCTTCTCTAGCAGGATTACCAATAGAAGTTAAGGAGCCTTTGTATTAAATGACGTAAGTCGTAGTAAGAAAAAGTTGTCAGTGGTATTTGTTCTGTGATAAGTTATTCCCATAGACATCATTCCTTGATGTTGCAATCCAGTCATGAACATACATAAATGCTTTTAAAGGATACATTTTCATACAAGGTTCTTTTAATTAAACTTTTTAGCTAATCCTCATCTTAAAAATCTCAAACCTTGAGGCCTGTATAAAAAGAGACAGACGGATGGAGAGACAGCATTTAAAAAGGATAGCTACAGAAGTCATGCTTGCCTAGCCAAAAAGGTTTAGAGATGAATTTAACATGTGTAAAAGAAAAATTCACAAAGAGCAAAGTGGTGAGTATCTAGTGGAATGAGGAAGAATGCTCCGGTGAAAATATGAGCAAAGTAAAAACTCTACAATCTGGTCACCACCTTAACAGTGGCGTAACTTGGGTTGGTGTCACCCAGTGTGATAACTCATGGTGTCATCCCCCCACTGATCTCCTCCCATTTCACACCATACAGAATCCTTAGTAATGCTTTTTTGCACTAATGTTACATGCAAATCATAATTCCCATATACCTCTGAATGTAATGCGTTGTGACATAAACAAGTAGCAAAATTAAAATTTTACCTTTAAATTACAATATCATATGCACAACCTAAATGTATTTACATATACATAGTGAAGATTTGGTTAAAATGTGATATTTAAAAGAATTTTAAATTTTAAAAATTTCAAAAAAAATGTTTTTTACAAAAATCAAATTTTGAAATTTGAAGTTTTTAATTTTAAAAAATTATAGGGCCTCTTCTTTCTCCTCCCACTGAGCTTGACCCCACTCCCACCATCTCTTAAAGCATTATAAAGGAAAGCAGATGAATGCCATAGTCCTTTTCTGCCAAAAGGAAGGTGTTTGAGAAGTGGTGTCTCACCTCCTTAGGGAGTCACCTGGTGCTGTCTGCACCCCTCACACCCCCTAGTGATGCCACAGCACCTTAGAGCATATTGTTACCTAGTGTACTGTTAAATTCTGTAAGATATTATCAAATCTGTCTTGAAAGCACCTACACTGGACTCATTTTGTGAAAATATTAACATGGCTAACCCAAGGCATTTTGCTGTTTGAGGTAAAGGACAAGATGAGCACAAATGGATTTTGTATAGGTAAAAAATATAATTGCTGAGTTACTTGCTGTAATGTGTTGTGTAGTACTTAACAGGAAGATTTTTTTTCAAATATAGGGCCTTTGCAGACTGCCAGAAATAGTGCAAATTGAGGCCATTTTAACTGCCCTGACACAGTGCTAGGGAATCATGGGAACTGTAGTTTATTGTGGCACCAGAGCTCTCTGGCAGAGAAGGCTCAATGTCTCAGAAAAAAAATACAATTCCCATGATTCCCTAGGACTGAGCAGGACAGTTAAAGTGGGCTCAATTTGCACTACTTCTAGCAGTCTGCAGAGGCCCATAGTCATCAGTAGTGATGGCAGCAAACACAGGAAGGAGAAAAGGAGAAGATAGGGAGAAATGAACACTGCATCATGGATTTCCCATATTGTTTATTTACAATATTCATGTACCACCCAATAACCAAAGCTATCTTGGCAGTTTCTATTTAAAGATTTATAATGCTAAAAAAGAAGGAAACTGTAAACATGAAATATAAAAGCCTTATTGCATAACAAAAGAAAATTGAGGCAATGAGAGAGAAGTGGCTTTCTCCTTGCCTCCCCCATGCATTTTCATTCTCTTCCTGCTGAAAAAAATCTGTTTGGCAAAAGGCCTGCTTTTATGATTGTCTCCCTCTGGAAGGGGAACGGAAGAGCTACTAGAGCATCCAGAGAGGCAAGAAGAAAGCTGCTTCTCTCTCACTGCCTCTCAGCTTTCTTTTGTCATGTGTCTAAGACAGAATAAACCCTGCTACGTTTGTGGTGATACACTCTTCTCCCCTGATGGCCACTGAAGTCACCACTAAAAAGGCCTCCTCTCTGTAGTGATGACAAGTTACCACCACATCTCAAACTAAAATCAAAGCATCTCTATTGGGTTTTGTTAATGAGAAAGTAGATCTGATCCTGGGCTATATACAGCTTCAGTCCACAAGAAGGGGGTCCTTGGTACAATACAAAAGGAAAAATCCCTGCACATAGGAAATTAAAATTTCCATAAGAGAGGAGGGTTCTATCCTGGCTTCTTATCTGAAAGTTAGTTTTCTGTTAGCCTGCAATGTTTGTTTCGGTACTAAGGAGCATTTAACCATCTGATTCACTCTCTCTCTCTCTCTCTCTCACACACACACACACACACACATTATGACTTGTTATAGCACCAGCCTAAGACACATAATAATAATAATAATAATAATAATAATAATAATAATAATAAAATTTATTTGTATACTGCCCAATGGTTTCCCAATCCGGGCGGTTAACAGCATAAAACCAATACAAAACACATCCCTCCCACCCTTAAAACAGCATTAAACAATTTCAATTTAAAACCAATAACAACAACACTAAAATCAATTAATTACAATTTCAATGACGCCCTGAGATATTTCAATTTTCCACAGTGGGGGAACCAGGTACCGCAGGATGAATGTATGATATAGAATATAGAACCACCCGAGGCTGATTATCTAGTCTGGAAAGGCCTGCCGGAAGAGATCTGTCTTTATAGCTTTTTTAAAGCTATCCAAAGATGTTAGCTGATGGATCTCGTCCGGCAGGTCGTTCCAGAGCTTGGGGGCAAGTACAGAAAAAGCCCTCTGGGAGGTTGCAGAAAGCCTCGTTTTTCTTATCTCCAAAAATTTCCTCCCAGAGGAACGGAGTGCGCAGGGGGGATTATACGGGAGGAGGCGGTCTCTCATATAACTCTGATATAACTCTGATATAACTTTAGTGGCTGTGGTCAAGGGCAAGGTGGCTTTCCACTATGCTATTCCAAGAAAAGCAGGACAGACTGGCAGTTGAGCCTTGCTTCAGCACCTAAGAGAAGCAGGTTAGGAGAGGGGAGGCAGGAAAGAGTAGATCCAGGAGGGGCAGAGAGGCAAGTGACTCCACACATACTTGCCTGGTCCACTTCTGAGCTTCTGTCATGACATTACATATGCAAATGCAGTAAATCAGAGCAGCTCAGAGGGAACAAAATATGGCCTGTGAGGGGCATGCATCCCCTCCAAATCAACTTTAGCAACTCTCCTCCAGTTTTAAGAACTTGAAAGTTTGCCACCACTGAGAAATATCTTGTTTCTTCTCTGCCTACCCAGAATTCTTTTTCCCCCGATGTTGCCATTTGGCACAAGTCTTGACACATGGAACACACAACTCTTTGCCACTTTTCCTCAGCCTCCATCATTCATTGCCTGAAGTGGTCCCTAAATCTGTTTCATCATGGTATGGCTGGCCTTCCACCACTGAAGTAATTTGTTTTTCTAAAAGGGAAGTATATTTTGCCAGTACAGTTCACAGAAGCTATCTCTGACCTTGCAGTTCAATGGCTGCTTATACAAAGGCATGCATGATCCTTAGACTCACAATAAACCATCTTCTCATGATTGTTTTGACAGAACAACTTTAGACTGTGAGCAGAGAATCAAATGTCTAGGTGCTCCAGCAATCATTGATATTTAAAACCAGAGGGCTCTAATCTGATGATAAACCATCAGATATGTGTACTAACAATCAGTCAGGATGCAGTAACTGGAGACCATTTTGCTCTGCATTTTCTCTTTGCCTTAAATAGGGTTATACTTAAACTGGGGAAATTAGTAATCACTTGCAGGTCAAATAGCTTTTTGAATTTGTCCACAAACTGGTTTTCTTTCTCCAGTCTGAACCTCATGGCCCAGATGATGACTGTGTTGTCCTTGCACAAGTGATCAAAAGTAAGAAGCAGTTCCTCCAAATAAGGGTGGTGGTAGACAACATCAGCCGCTAAGATGTAGTCAAACTGGCATGAAGACCTGGGAAAATTCTTCTCCAAATCCACTCCCCAGAACAGTTCTTTCACTTGGGGTTCATGTTTGCATCTCATCTTGGTGTTTTTGAGAACGTTGTACTGAAGGTTTCCTATCAATTCAGGCAAGTCTGTAGCAACCACATAGGCACCTGCAATAGAAAGGACCACAGAATGAAAGTCAGAAGCTTATCACATGACATTTACAAGAACAGGAATGGAATAGAACAGAATGGAATGGAACAAGGCAAAAACGCATTTTACTGCATGGGAGAACACCACCAATGATGCTGGGAGTCCCCAAGGCATTCCCCAGCCGTTCCTAGCAGCCAATTTTTGAAGGACAATTTTGAACCGTCTCTATAGATTCTCTATAGCATATTTAAGTTCAAGGATCCACCACTGTCTAACCTGACTGATATGACAATGCCATGGTTCTACCACTGCCCAAACGGTGAAGCTGCAAGGAAATGTTGATTTTCTTTAAACAAAAGAGAGAAAGAGAGCATTTCCAGGTAAGTGTGCTTAAAAAAATTGCATCTAGTGAATGCAAATAGTAACAGTGTGAGTAAAAGTTAATTGCACACAGAGGTCAGGAGACCTATCTAGATTGGAATAATGGCATCAGGCTAGAAGGGCTTTAACTCTTCCCTCAATATGCAAAGTGGAGTTTCAGGGGCCTTCATATGGTTTAAAGAGCCTCTCCTCCACAAAGATTTTGGTTTCTTTTGGACAGGAGAGAGAAAGACAGCACTTCCAAGTGTTGTTGTTGCTGTAGTTGTTGTTGTTTGCAATTTATGATTACAATTAGTAACTGTGTGAGTAAAAGTAAATTGTACACTCAGGCTGTATCCACACTACAGAAGTAATCCAGTTTGACACCACTTTAACTGCCAATGCTATGGAATTCTGGAATCTGTAGTTTTGTGAGACATTTAGCCTTCTCTGTCAGAGAGCCCTGGTGTCACAACAAACTACAAATTCCAGGATGCCATAGGCTGGAGCCATGACAGTTAAAGCAGTGTCAAAGTTGATTATCTGCAGTGTGGACACAATCTTAGGACACCTAACCTAGATTGGAACAATGGTATCAGGCTAGAAAGGCTTTAATTCTTCCTTCACCATGCAAGATAGAGTTTCAGGGGCCTTCATCTGGAATAAAGACCCCCACAGCTCCACAAAGATAGACAGACTACTGATATATATCAGATCTCTCAAAAAAAAAAATCAGATACTTGCAAATTTTTGGAACACCAGTCATTCAACTGCTAATTAATTGTTTGATGCAATATATAATTGCTTGATTAGCATCTCATTAGCAAGGCCTTTGGTCTTGCATCAAACTGATTTTGCAGCTAACTGGCTTTGGCTCCACTTCTTGTTTTATGTTCTAGGAAATGTCAATATTGAGCATGGTATTTTTAAAACAAAGAACATTTCTAACAATGTGGTTATATAGCTAGTACATACCAAGGATGCTGGCAACTATAGAGACCAGACCTGTTCCAGCTCCAATTTCAATGACATTTTTGTCAGCCATGTTATATGATTTCACATTCTTTTCCAAAAAGTAGCACATAACAAGAGCCTGTGGATGAAAAACAAAAGAAAACAATTTGTAGTAGATTAGCAAGGAAACTTTACTCCTTCCACCCTTACAGGATGATGTCTACACACACAAAGCACTTTTTCCACTAGCTTCTATTGCCAGACGCCACACTTTATGCAGTATCTATATATGTCAAGTTACGTTTCCATGGGACCTTGGTTCTGTAAGATATGATTAACTCACATGTTTCACACACAGCTGTCTTGTATTTAACAATTTACCTGGTAGCTACAGGTAACTAGCAAGTTCCACATGGATCACAGAGGGCCTAAATACCCTAAAGCCAGTAGATCCTGGAAGTTAAGCATGGTAGCTGTGGTTAGTATTTGGATGGGAGACCACCAATGAATACCAGATGCTGTAGACTATATTTCAGAGGAAGCAAAACTACCTCTGAATATTCCTTCCCTAAGACAACCCTATGAAATTCATGGGGTCAACAGGCAACTTGAAGGTGCATGCACACACACACAAACAGAACTAAGGTGGTATAAGGATATATGGGGGGGAGCCATACATCTTCTGGGATGTTTATTGCACAATCAAAATGGGGGGGGGGGGTAATCCTTAATTCCACACTGACCAGAGTAAAGGAGACTTCTGCTCATCCATCACCATCAGGGAAATATGGCATCTAGCATTGTTTTTAATACCCCTCCTTATACATGATTTATCAATTTTAGTGGGTTTATTAACTATGCTGACAAGGTTGGTTAATTGTTTATTGTTTCAGAGAACAAGCTTATTGTTTGAGATAACAGAACCAATAATATTGTTTGGCTACATTACCGAAGGCCAGACCACAGCTCCATAACAGTCAGTGGCTTCCCTAATCTTTATCTCGTGGCCAGCAAAATTAAATCCTTCCCAGGCTTGTGTTGTTATCAGTGAAGGAAAGAAACATCTCCCCATGATTTCTGCAACAATCTCTTCATCTCCATTTGGTCCTAGTAACAAAACAAGAATAAGATTACACCAGCTCCGACAGATAAAAACACTGACCTAATTGCTAAGCTACTAACCTCTATTTGGGCACGCTGAGCTCTTAGACACTGCCCACAAATGTTCCAAGCAAGGGATTGTTTAGTATGATATATATAGCCAAGAGAATTTGTTATCCATCATGCTTACTATATATAATGCTGTAACAAAAGAAGCTTGTTCCTCTCTTCACCACCACCAATGAGAGAAAGGGCCGTTTCATACTACCCAATTATAGCAATGTTGTTTCATTTTACCTATCATGGCAACTTGTTATGGAGACTTGGTATTTGTAGTTTGGTGCGGCATTGAAGTTCTCTGGCTGAGATTTCTAATATATATATATATATATATATATATATCCCTCAACTGCAAATCCTAGGTTTCCTTAGGATATTGCCATGACAGATGAAATGGAACCATAACATTGTAACTGTGTAGTGCAAAAGGGTCTAAAGAAATCACTTCGAAAAGTACTAATATTTTTTTACTGGTTTAAACCTCCAGAACAGAAGACTGTTAGAGTATATTTAATCGATGTTAAGGATTGCGCTAGCCACTTCCAACTTGTACACCAAGCACAAGCTTACATGTTCACTTCTAGCGCAAATAATGGCAATGGTTCCTTGGTTCTTCTTTGGCTTTGCATGCACTGCTCTTGCATGGACCCAGGAGGAGGATGCTTTGTCTCTTCTCCTGGTTGCAGAAGCATACTAAGACACTGTCCAGGAGCCCCCACTTTCTTCCTTGACCTCTCAGTACTGTATGATAAATGTAAAGGACATACACTAGTACAACAACAGATCCCATCAGTGTGTGTCACCAACACAGCCACCATTTTCAAACTAGCAGAGTATGCTAATTCCTTTTAATTTAGGTGGCTGCTGTACAATACGCTAAAACTGCAATCCTATGTATACTTGTTGTTACATGTTCCTACAATATTCAAGTGAACAGAGCAAGACTGCATGTAACAAAGGAGGCTCTAGCCTACAAATATTGTGACACAATACACATGTTACTCTTTTAAGATGCTATAGGGCTCTTATTTACTTATTAATTTAGTTTATAATATAAATTAAAATAGAATATCTAAAACAAAATTCCAGAATACTTTAAAAAACACTCCATTTTATTTCCATGTTGCCTGACTAGGGTTCTAGCATTATTTAAGACTCATTGTGTTGCACTGCATTTTTATCTCATCTTTCTACTTAAATAATATTTAAAACAGTTAACAAACCTCATTCAAAACAGTTAAAATAGCAGAAGCATTAAAATAATTATAATAAGCAAAAGAGGTTAAAAGGCCAAACTGAGAAGATATGTTCACATCCTTCCTGAAGATACCAAGACTGCAAAAGGGGGAGGCTTTTCCGCAGTCACTTTCTCTATATTATGCCTAACTTTATATACCTTTTATATAGCTACTTAATTGCCTTTTTTGTGAACTAAAGAGCCTTAAACTTTTGCTTTTATGGGAGTTGCTAGAGTCACTCATTTGGGCTGCCATTTCTGCCCCTTTCCAGCTCTAAAGTATGTTTTTTGAGTTGCAATGGTCAGAACTGAACATACAGTTGGCCCTCCTTATCCAAGGATTTTTTATCCACAGATTCAAATATCCATGGCTTGAAAATATTCCCAAAATGTCTAAATTCCAAATAGAAAACCTTGATTTTCCATTTTATATAAGGCACACCATTTTACTATGAAGATCCAGGAATACTCCAGCAACAAACCATGCACAGGGAAGTTCCAAGAATGGTTTGTTGCTGGAGCATTCCTGGATCTTCATGGGATAAATCCTGGATAAGCGCAACATCATCTGAAAATCTTCAGCTTGATCACATGATTATGCCAGGAGTATGCCTTTTACTCCCGGTTTTTCCCCCGTCTGATAATCTCCCAAGTGTACTGCACCATAGTTTTGTATAAGGGCATTATAATACTGGCTTTCAAATTCTTTCCCAATAATCTCCAAAGTGGAAGCTGCCATTTTCACATCAACCACACAGAAACAATGGCTTCATTCCCACTATGATTTAATTCAAATTACTGATCGGGTTATATGTGCCTCACCCCCCACTTGAAACCAGTTTCAATCCTATTGAGCTTGGTTTCACTTGTGATGAAGCAAGGCAAATGCAAAAAAACTGCTCTTTTCTGACAGTAGTTTCCTGGCAGTTCTTTTGAAAAGAACCGTTTCAGAAACATGTTCAACAAGTGGGAACGAGAGATCTGAATTGCATCATTCTGGAAAGGAGGGACTAATGACAGAGGGGTTTGGCAGAGGTTGTTTACCATCCCACATCAGTTTTTGGGAAATCAGACATTTTTTCCCCCTCTCAGTGCTGCCTTTGCTTTGCAGTGTAACTATAGGTGATTTTCCTCCCTTGCCCACAACTTTCCCCAAGGCTGATGATGACTTGCAAAAAAGAGGAACGGCCCTGCTGCTTATGTCACCGATGACGTGCAGATGATTGACATGCATTTTGAAGGGGCGCAAATTAGTGGAAATGACAATCATGCCAAAAAAGAAGCAGTTACAAGGGAATAATAAAAGGATCTGCTTTCACAGTGGAAACGACAGACCTTTTGGAACCGATTCACTGACATGGAGCGGGAATGAGATTGTGTGTCACATTGAGCAAACATTTTCATTAGACCTGGTCATCATAACCCCAAGATCATAATGGCTTTCTGGCTGAGAATTCAAAGTCCCTCTCTCTAAACTGCAAAACTCAGGATTTCATAGCATATTGTCATGGCAGTTAAAGTAGAATCATAGTGTTAGACATGTGTCATGTGAAAGTGACTTTGGAGACAGCAGAGATCAAGATATCAACACTTCAGGGTAAGGAATCCAGCTATGCCCTCAGATGTCTACTTGAAGGTCTCTCTCAAGCAATTTCATCTAATGTTTTTCCCCTTCTTGTGATGAGAAGGATGAGGATAACATTTATCAGATATTCTTAGCTTGTGTAATTGAGATAGATTCCCTGATTCAACAAAATGTTGATTTCTATTTATTTGTTATTTGTTTTAGTTTATTTTAATCCTTATGATTTTCTTGTTTAATTTGTTAATTGGATTTTAATTATGTTATTGTTTAATAATATTTTAAGGGAGGGAGGGATATCCTGTTTATTGTAATTTGTGTTTTATGTTGTAAACCGCCCGGATTGGGTTACCATTGGGCGGTATATAAATAAATTTTATTATTATTATCTGCCACAACTACAGAAACCCTAAACTGTGGCAATGCCATGATATAGCTTAGAGACTTCAGCTCTCTGACAGCACATTCCTTCTATGGCATAGTGGCAAGATAAACTCTCATCACAGCTGAAGTATCAGGGAGAGCAGGAGACAATGCATCTATGCTGTGGCTGGGAAAATGATTTCCTAAACATTGTTCAAGAAATGATAGAAGCCCTGCAAAAAACAAACCCACAGTCAACCCACAGCACAGAAATTATTTTTGAGAACACTTCCCAGGATGATGCAAGTGTAGTGGACAAAACAGGGAGACCCTCAGAATATCCAGGAAAGCAGAGTTTATTTTTATGTCGACGGACTCTCAGATAGGTTAGCCCCTCCCTCAGCTAATCAACATCCTTATATACCATCTTATACAGCTAGTTTATAATTACATTCACATTTGCATAATTCAACATTTTCATTGGTTACAAGATAGAGTTTCAATCTCCACCTCTGTTGATTACATATTAAACTTCTACTTGCCATATGTGAACTATTTTGGCACTATTCATCAACACCTGGACTCATTAATTCAGTCCTATCTTTTTAGTTTCCTTACTTTACTCCCAGTCCATACCACCAATCTTATCTCTTTGGCTCTGAAACAGTCTGCCTGTCTTCAAGGTCAAAAGCAACATTCCCTGCTATCTTTTCCAGTCAAGCCAAAAACTAAAAGCCTTTTATAATTGCTTTGCAAATGCACAGTTTTAAACATAGAATATGAGACCCCAAGGATCATCCAATCCAGCCCCGCATTAGCCATGAGCCTTGTAGTTTCTTTTACATTATTTCATCCCCTATACAAGGAAATTGGTTGGAAAGGCTCCAGCATTCTGCTTGTTCAAAGCCCCTGACATGACAGAGCAGAAAGACAGCCACTGAGCAGTCCAATGTGCTCAGACACTCCCAGATTTACTCCTGAGCATCTTCAGATACAAAAGCATTAGACCCATAAAAGTGGTTGCCAGGTCTGGCCTAACCAGGAGGCAAGGGGAGCAGTCAAGTTTCATGTCATAATGTAGCTTGCCCTGCATGCCCTAAGCTAGCCTGATGCTCTCAGGTGGAGTGGAGAACTGTGTGTTGAAGAAAGCTTCAACTCCCAGTCCAGCTGGTCTTTCTACATGGAGTGATAAGGAGTACTATAATCTCATTCACTTGTCCATTTCTGGCAATAATATGTTTTGGACAGGTCTGTCAAAGTAAAAAATACATGACTAAATAGTATTATCTAGAATAAGGCCACATTGCAAGTTTCTGGGGCAAGTGGGAGGCTCAGAAATCTTCTCCTACTAAGAGAGGCACTATTGGTTATGTACCCTAGCCTGGTGCTTAAAGGTATGAGGGCGAGTGGAAGTGTACATTACTCATTAGCTTATCTGCTTGCATAGATTATAGCAGCTTTTTAAAATTTCAAAACCTCCAGATCAGTGTTCCTCACCCAGAGAGCAGAACCAGACAGATCACATTAATTAACACAGATTACACTTTTCACATTTTTAAAAAACAGACCAGAATGTAAGACATTTTCCTCAAACAAAATGTAATGTTATTTAAAGGAAATTTGCCAAGGTACAATACACAGGGAAGGGAGGGAGTGTCCCAGTGGTTACATCACACATAATTCTTTCCTGCTGCCCCACTTGTCATCCTTGCCAGCTTTCCTTCTTCTCTTTGAGCAAAGAATGATCTGGAAATCCTCTGCCAGCAGGTATATAGAATTAGGCTTCTAGAAGTGCCCCACTCCAGAGTCTTTCCACTCCATGACATGTGAGCACAGGTTGCAATCATGATGAATGGAGCAGCAAGGAAAGGAGGGAGGAACAGGAAGATGAAATCTACAGTGCACTTCCTCACAGTGCAGCATGAACATGTGGGAAGGTAGTTAGATGCAGTATATGTGGAAGAGAGGAGTGGATGGAGAGACAAGCATGAGATGCAAAAGAAGAAATGAGAGAGGGAATTGTAGGCATAGATGTGGGAATAATTTTTGAAGAGAGAGCCAAAAGAGAGGAGAAAAGGAAGACAGATACTCATAACATTATATTGACTTGAAAATGTGCATGATCTCAACATGTAGCCTCAGAGCTCCTCAAAGGAAGACAGAGGGAGTGGATGGAGGAAAAGAGATCATCAGTGCAGGATAGTGACAATGAGAAAAGATATTGCTGAAAATACAGAAGAGGTAACTATCTGAAGAGAAAGGGAGGAGAAGAGGAAATAGGCTCAACAAGTGTGTTTTGGGACAGAAAAAGGTAACAGTATCTTTAATTTTTCTGCAGTTTAAGATGAATATGCACAACCTGATTTTTTTTAAAGTATTAACCCACCCACCCCTTGGAACAAAACTACTTTTGCTATTATTATATTGTGTGTGTGCACATGTTTTGTGGGAATTAAGGAAGATTTCAGGCAGTTTTAATTATTCTAAATATGGCCCACTCAGTCTGTCTAAATGGGGATTAAAACTACTATAGACAGAATTAAGAAGTCATGCAAGTATGTGCCTAATCATTAATTTCACAATAATAATAATAATAATAATAATAATAATAATAATTTATTTATTTATTTATTTATATCCCACCCCTCTGCAGAGCAATCGGGGCGGCTTACAACATTACAATTTCCATACATCAAACAGAACATAAAATCCCAAATCCCACCCATCCTTTAAGAAGTAAGGGTTCTTCTTATTCTAAGCTGGGTGGTGCTGGACCTAGTGTCTCTCCCCCCAGATGACATCGGATGGTAATGGAGGGAGGGCTCTCCTTATTTTAGGCCTGATGTCACCACTATTCATTCTTGCTTTCAATAATGTGATACCCTGGTGTGGGTATGGAACAGTAGTAATGCTCATCACCAGAAAGAGGAACTATCTGGTGGTAAATTGCAACTCTTCCTACTTCCCAATCAATATATATGATCATTCATGCAGAGACAATGTGGAGACATAATTGTCAGATAAACTTTGTTCAGAACAGTGCTCTTCTTCTAGGATGATGCTGGTTTTCATAAATGCGAATACAGTTTTGAATCTAATGCATCTTTCTGATTTTTTTTCCATCAGGATTTCTTTACTTCTCTTTTGTCTTTCCAAGAGTACATCCTAAGAAATGGAAGGAAATAATGAAGGTTGTTGGAAGGAGAAGGCCATGAAGATGACCAGGAATCCCTTTGGAACCAATCCTGTAGAAAGGAGTGAAGCTACTCTTAACACAGTGCCTCTTATTGCCATACTAAAGAGCTATTCCAATAAGGTACTGTGATGCATTGGTGTTAAAACCCACCATAACATCCAGGAAGATAACAGCCTCCAGCCCCATCTTTTCTCCAGTGTTGGGGGTGGCCATAAGCTGAAACAATGGCACATCACACACACACACACACACACACACACACACACATGGGGGGGTGTTATAAATCATGGATACCAAGGCTATTTCCGTACCATACCCTGATCTGAAACAAGGCTAAAATGGATCCAGATAAATCGTTTCTTCCAGGAACATATGAAGCTTTCCAGCCACCACATGCTCAAGCAACTTGTCCCTGAAGTAGATATGAGATGGAAAATTAGTTCTCACATTTTACTGGGTTCAGGGAGGCCCTCTTCAGAAGAGGACATCTTACAATATCCTTCAAAGTAGCAGGAATCTCCCCGTGACAAAGAGAGGCATTTACCATTCCCTTGATTCACCCAGTCAATCCAGCTGCTTTCAGCATTATACATCAAGATTGACAGGGATCAATGTTACATGTGGTAGTTAAGATTGATTCCTGTGTCTTGTCCAGACCACTTGGCACTAACCTCAAAAAAACCTGACTCTATGGCATACCATACAGCACTACAGACTTTATGAGAACGGTGACATCCAGTAATGGGAGATCAGAAGCAACATTTTCCTTGAGGTCCCTAGAAAAATTTGTCGCAGCAGATAACCAAGGGTCACACTTCTAGTTTCTCTGTGCCTGATTCCAACAGGCTCCTCACCATTTGGAATAAATAAAGAGTCCTCCTCAAATTTTGATTATATTCATTTCAGATCTATGCTACCTATACTCTAGACATCCTGTTTCATTGTCCATAGATCTACATCAGCACAACCTTAAAGATCCTGTCTCATGGAGGGCCTCAGAAGGGTTAATGTTAAATTCATCTCAAGCTGCAATCAAGTGCATTACCCTGTTTACTCAGAGGTAAATCCCACTGAACTCAGCAGACTTCCTTCTGAGTAGAGAAGTCTAGGATTACACTTTCAGTAGTACTGTAAGATCAAGCAAGTTCAAGATGGTGTCAGTTCAAGCACATTTGAAAAGGTCACTTGGGGACTCAGCTGAGGTGGAGATACAACTTACGTACACAGGATTATTTATACAACATGCCCCTGCAATGAACAGATTAAGGTGTTAATGTTTGCACATATTCTGTTCCACCCTATCAGATCCTTTCTAAAGTATCATAAATTGACTTGCTGTTTTATTTAGCTTGCACACAAGTATATTCTTCAAAACTGCTAAAGGTCCACCTTCTACTCTTTCTTGCTTCTATTTTAAGGAACTTAAATCTGTTAAATGCTAAGTTCACACTGACACCATCATCCTTTAGTGTATGTCTTATTCCTTCCTTGTGTTAGGGTTCCCCCCCCCCTCCTTTCTCTCTCCTTTTAATCACTTCTGGAAATCTGTGTGGGAAACTGCCTCCATGCATGTCTTCATATTAAAAAAGTTAAGTGTTGCAGATTTCAATATGTGAGAATACTTCTATAAAGTGAAGGTCAGGGAGTTTTTCAGAAAGTGCTGTGGAAAGAATTCAGGAGTTACTAGGTTACATTTCTTTAAATATGGCCAAGAGAAATGATGTTCTTGCCAAGATCCTAAAGAGCTGACAATCTGAGTCTTTCCTTCATCGTGATCACATTAAAATGTTTTTCAATGCCCCAACTTAAATTTGTTCTATAAACCTTACTTTATATTTCATTCAAGATATCAGTTGCAATGTGATCAAGGACTAAAGGCACTGTTCCTTCAGCCTAACCTATATCTTGGAAATATTGTGAAGACAAAGCCAGCTCAAAGGATTGAGGTTCTGAAGGTAAACAATAAGATACCTCTGACATTACAGGTACAGAAGCTGACTGGACACAGAGTCTTCACAAAGTTATTGGTTTTGGAGCTCAACTTTCAGAATCTCCCAGATACCATGGGGGATTTGGAGAGCTATAGTCCAAAAGAGTAACTTTTCTAAGTCCTTCAACACTAATGATAAGGTGGTATCTTCTACTGCAAAAGGCTAGGTTAAAAGCAGTCTAGGGTAGATCATGTGCATGTGATGCACACACACCATCATCATCATCATCATCATCATCATCCTATTCATTTATAGCCTGCTTTTCTCTCAATAATGACACTCAAGGTGGCTAACAACATTAAAGACAATATAGATTAAAACTATACAAAATCTTCAATAGAAGTATAAACATAAAAATTATTTTAAAACATCTAAACAATTGATAAAAGTTAAAGATTAAACATTTTTAAAAATTGAAATTCAGTAAAAGACAACATATAAATGTTAAAACAGCACAATACAGCATTAAATGTCCACCTCAGTCAGTTTCTAAAAGCCTGATGGCATAAAAATGTTTTAACTTGCTGATGGAAAGAGCAAGAACATGGCCAATCTTGCCTTCCTTGGGAGAGAGTAATAAGGGCCTCCTCAGATGATTTTAGAACTCCAATAGGCTCATAAAAGAAGATACAGTAATTCAAATAACATCAGCCCAAGCTGGTAGATCATCACCAGCATTTTGAATTGACCCTGGAAAAGGATTGGCAACCAGTGGAGTTGGTGCAACAAAAGAGTTCATTGTGGTGCCAATTCTGGCCTCCAATTAAATTTTCCATCACTCCCTAATTTCTAGTATTACAGTAAATTAAAGCTTCAAGCATCCAAAAAGGGCAGGCAAAGTTGCCAAGGGAATGCAAACACAGCAAATATCAAAGTTGTGTGTGTGGACCATTTTTAATATTAAACAGTGCAAAGAATTTGGGAAATGAAAGAAATTTTCATAGGGAGGGAGAAGAATTCTTTTTTGCAGAGGCAATGCTCTCATATTACCCCCTCCCCTAGTTACAGCCCTACCAAATATGACTTTTAGAAAGAAAAAAGACACAGTTTTCAGTCCCGTCATCTCTTGCCCATGTTTTCCAATTGAAATATGTAAAGAAAAAATTAGGCACTTTCTACCCCTCATTAAGAATTCAACTTCTAGTTTCTACTAATTTGTACTACAGGGCAGCCCAACCATTAGGCAGAGTGAGATGACTCTCTCAACTAGGACAGCAGCATTCAAATCTCATGAAAGGACATAGTTAATTCATTATTTTATAGTTTTACTGCCATACAATGGAAATGATGTTCAGGTTGGATTTTCTGCCTCCTCAGCTAAAATGTCTTGGCTGGCTATAGAAACTGTACTATATACCTTGACTTTGGTGGATAGTTGGCAGGATTCACTGCTCTGGCTCAGGAAGCAAAATGGCTATGCCCATACCTAAACCAGCTGTAAGATTCTCTAGTAGAGACTTTGCTTAGGTTGCCCTGCACTATCATGCCATAATGTACAACAGATTTGATTCCTCTCCTACATGAAAATTGCTGTGCCTGTGGCATGTAAGGCATACAAGTTATAATTTCCCATGACACTCTAGCGTTCTACATGGAAGTTTTTTTTCTTTCTAAATTGGAAAAAAACACCATTCAGCAATGGGGTCCTGCATTCTAAGGGGCAAATGTGGCCCTCCAAATATTTCTGGACTACAGCTCCCATCAGCTTCAGGCAGCATAGCTAAAGGTGAGCAATCATGGGAGTTGCAGGTCAACAACTGTTGGCCCACAGTTGCCCAGCCTTGTCCGAAGAATGTGCTTTTCTAAACATTAATTTAGAATTGATACATTTACTGTGTTTCTTTTCCAAGGATGACTACTTCACTTCTTGACTGTATGTGTTGGTCTCCAGAAGAACTATGTAAAGTGGCATGGAAATCATGCTTATGTTGAGATAGTATATGCTGGAGACTGGCCTACTATGGCAAATGGAGAATTGTTCCTCTCAAGGTTTCAGGCAGCCCCTGAACAAGCACACTTTGGCTCGCCTCATTACTCTCATAACTAGCCCATAGTGTCAGCTGACTATTAGCATCTTTCCTAGTCACTCTCATCTTGTTTTTGCAGAACTCAGCAGGTGAATGAATTGCTATCCCACTGCTGTTGTTTTTTTATTTCCAGGTTTGCACTGATGCTTGCAAAAATCTTTTTACTCTGACAGCAAAGGAAGAAGAGATACTGGGTGGGTTGTTGTTTTTAAGGGCAGAGAAAAGCAAAGCTACCTTGAAGAGCACCTCTTTATTTTATTTTCTTCCTTTTGGTTTAGGAATCTGCACATGCTCAGAGGAACAGCAAAGTTGTGACATTTTCTATCCCAGAGTGCTGTACTACAACTCTTTGTGTGACATCTATTTATTCTTTATCAGCAGGATTTCAACCAGAAATTAAGAAATACCTGTTTTATGCAACTGTTTTAAGTTTCAATAAGAGATGCCTTGATCTGAATGTAAGATTTGTGACCTTTTGGCTCTGCTTCTGTTGACTTTGCCCTCAGCTCCAACAGCTTTACTAGGGATGAGCTGCCATTAGTAAAATACCCACTTCCTCCAGACCAAGATGCTAGCTGAGGGCCAAACAAGAACTGAAGAGGAACAACCAGAAGCTAGGATGAATCTCATTGAGTGCCAGCTTTGTTTGATTCATCTTTTAGTGGCCAAGAAGCAAGAATGGCTAAGAATGGCTGATGGTTCCTTAACAATCACTTTAAAATTATTCCATGTGGCTAGGAGTGTAGCTACACTGTAGAAATAATGCAGTTTGGCACTTTATGTGCTGTAGCTCCATCCTATGGAACCCTGGGGTTGGTAGTTTTACAAGGTCTTTAGCTTTCTCTACCAAAGAGGGCTAGTGCCTCACAAAAGTACAAATCCCAGGATCCCAGGATTATATAGGATGCATCCTAGGTCATCATGGCAGGTTTAATAATTCTAAAAATTCACACATTGTTCTTCTTTCTCTTCTCTCACCCTCGGCATCACTGAAGGGGGAGGGGGCAGCTGTTGTTGTTGTACCTTGAAGTCATTTCTGACTTATGGCAACCCTAAGGCTAACTTACCATGGGGTTTTCTAGGGCTAAGAATGTGTGACTTGCCCAAGGTCAACCAGTAGGTTTCCCTGGTCCAGTGGAGAATCGAACTCTGATCTTCAGATCTGTAGTCCAACACTCAAACGACTACACCATGTTGGTTCGCTTTGTAATATCGCTCCCTCCCAGTGATAGCCTCAGGATTAGGGCACTCTCCATACATACAAGTTCCAGAATCATAGAATTGAGAGGTATATCAGAGATCTTGTAACATAATCCCTTGCTCAGTGCTAATCAACTGAGCAAAGCAAAGCAAAGCAAAGCAAAGCAAAGCAAAGCAGCTTCATTTATATACCACTTCATACCGCGCTAGGCAGTGTCTAAGCAGTTTACAACTGTATGCTCATTGCCCCCCAACAGTTGGGTACTCATTTTAGCGACCTCCGATGGATGCAGGCCTGAGTCAAGCCTCAGCCCTGGCTGGTATTGAACTCGCAACCTTGTGGTTTATGAGTGAGTGGCTGCAGTACAGGCATTTAACCACTGTGCCACCAGGGCTCCTATTGGTTCAGCATTCAACAGCTGATTCAGTAGGTCTATTTTAGCTGGGTCCAGGACATAGCTTCCCCAACAGATGGCTGTCCATCCTCTGCTTAAACATGTCCAGTGAAAGACATTCTGAATGATGACTCCTCAAGAGAATCTCTTCCATAGCTGAACAACCCTCACTTTTAGGACATTTCTTGTAGTCGTAATCTGCTTCCCCCTGAAATTTCCACTCATTGTTTCTATTTCTCCATGGATCATGAAAGAAAAGTTTCTGCAAACATTTGCAGGCTTGTTCAGTGCGTGGCTTTCTTTTGCTGGAAGTCAATTTTCATGGCAAAATCAGTAATTCTCTCTCTTATAAAAGATATGGAGCTTGGGTATCTGAGTGTCAAATAAATATTTACTCACATTTGTGGGCTTGTAAATTGTACCAGGACATTTGCTCCCACTGTCCTAAAATCAATATCGCTGATCATGGCTTTTCCTGTCCTAAAATCAATATCCCTGATAATGGCTTTTCCTGAACATTGAACTGCCATTCCCGGCTTTGGAAGGCAGAGATACTATCTTATACTTTGCTTCAAGCAGCAAAGTGCCTTGGGCCTGCTTTGATCACTGGTCAGCAAATATATTTTCATGGCAAGGCAGAAGGACAAAGCAAGGAAGAAAGGAAAATATTTACCTTCTTTGAGATCCGGCTTTCTAGATAGTTCATCTGACACAAGATGTTTGTGCTGTGTTGACTTGGAATCCATTTCATACAATATATTCAATAGATAAGGATTCTAAATACTAAAAAGGAAAACAGAAATATCCAAATGCCAAGAAAAGGATGGATTACAAATACATCCAATTACAAATGTAGTTAGGCACTGCAACCTATGGGATTTTTTTCTTTGTCAGTCATGCATTGGAATAGCAATAGCAAGTACATTTCTATAGCGCTTAACAGTGCACTTCAGCACTCCCTAAGCAGTTTACGATGTGCAAGCCAATTGCCACCAACAAGCTGGGTACTCATTTTAAGGATGCAAGCCTGAATTGAGTCTGAGCCATTGGCTGGTATTGAACTCACAACCTTATGGTTTGTGAGTGAATGGCTGCAGTACAGGTGTGAAGACACACCCAACTAAAAGTGGTGGCAAATATGGGTGTGCAACGCCAGTACCCTGGTGAGATCAAACTCTTTTACCCAAAAAGGCTCCAAAGCTGAATGTAAAGTCCAAAAGGGGGAAATTTATTTTGAAGAACAAAAGAAAAAGATTTCTCCTCCTAAGCTCTAACAAGCTTAAAATAAAAGGTACTTTACAGTTTAGGTTCAGCAATCTTCAGTGTTGTCATCTCTCTGGGTTTGATCTTGGTTTGATATCCTACTCAATGAAGCTGGTGCAGGGTCTTTCAGCTTCTGGTGCTCTTGACTTCTTTGTTGTTGATATTTAATAGAATTAACTGCTTCTGGTAACTAAGGGCCTCGGCAGACGACTCAATTGAGCCGTCTCCGAGGCCAGGAAGAGGAGGGGCCACCGCACGCGCGGCGGCCCTTCCTCTTCCTGAGGTCGCCCTGAACGCTTCCGGGTCACCGCACGCCGGACGCGTTCAGGGCGACCTCCCTCCACAGCGTCCGGACGCGCTGTGGAGGATAAGTCGCAAAAAGGGCGCCCGCCGCTTTTAGGGCGCTCTTTTTGCGACTTATGAAAGGAGTGCCTTTTTGGCGCTCCTTTCAGGGTCGCCGGGGAGGCGCCGCGGTGAGGCTGCCATAGCCCCGCGGCGCTCCGGACCAGGGCGCTCCAAACGCCCTGGTCTGCATCCCCCCTAAATTGGCTAAATGGTAACTAAATTGACTAATGGTAACTCAATTGGCTAACTGTGGTAACTAAATTGGCTAAATGGTAAATAAATTGGCTAAATGGTGTAAGAAATGCCCTTTCCCTCTGTCTGTGCCTGTTTGCCACCAAACAGATAAAGCCAAGCCTGCCTAAGAAAAACTAAAAATCCCAAGCTGAAGCTGAGCTTGCTGGGAAGGGGCAAACCAAAAACTAGGAAAATGCAGGGGATTCCTACAGCTCCTCCCACAAACTAATTCAGTGGAACATTCCTATGCTCAAAATACTAAGAATTGAACTAAAAATGAAGGAATGCAGGGGAGAATTTAAACAGTCCAGGCTGGACATCAGAACAGGCATTTAACCACTGCACCACCAGGGCTCCTTAGCTGTCATGAGCTGCCATGTATTAACTGTTAGAACACTATGGGAGCAAAAGTCGTATCTTAAATACTAATACCACATTGAGATGTCAGAGCTATAAGCAAGGATATTTGGCCCGAATGTGGAATGAATAAAATTCCTCCATTGATAAAATGAACAAGATATGACTTCTTACAGTGGTCTTAGAAGAAGGTACAGTGATAGCAGTTCTCTCCAGAAAGAAAATGTTGCCACCCTCTGGAAAAATATTTGTGTTTTATTTAATACACATTGCACATGCATGTGTACAATACAAGGTGAATTGTGTGAAAATATTATATGTATATATTTGTGTGTAAAAGAGATGCAGTTTTCCTCATTTTTCTTCATCGTATGGATGCTGACAAACACATTGCAGTGCCTGCCAAATTCAAAGTGTATATCTTTATCGGGAACTGTTAAAATAAACCCTATTTTTAGTCATTCACTGTAACATATAATTATGACCACAGTACTGAAGAGTAGCCATAATATACCTCCTATTAGGGGTTACCCACTCCTATTACCCACAAAGAAAAAAGAACACAGAGAGAATGAGTATTACAGTACATAAGTGGGTGTCTTCCATTGACAAATGCTAGTACATACACAACTGAATAGTGACAGTAGTCAATGGACAGCAATAATAGTAAACATTCTCAAACAAAGTTTCTTTTTCCACAGATGTTACACATGCTAGGAGCAGTTTCTGCCATTCTACTGGAAGCTGGCCAGAGAATGTTTCTACAACTAACAAAAACAATCAAACAGAAACAGTTATCCCTATACAGTATAAAGAATAAGGATACAGTGCATCTATACTTTAGCAATAATGCAGTTTGACACCACTTTAAGTGCTGTGGCTTCATTCTATGGAATCCTGGGATTGATAGTTTTGCAAGGTCTTTAGCCTTTCCTGCCAAAGAGTGCTGGGGCCTCACAAAACTACAAATCCCAGGATTTTGTAGAATGGCAGTTAACGTAGTGTCAGACTGCATTATTTCTACAGCACAGATGCACCCTTTGTTGTATCAGCAGTGCCTTCCTATGCACATTCTTTCAGGAGTAAATTCCACTACAGTTGATGTGGTTTGATCAGTATACATAAAATCATGTAGCCCTAGTTTTGCAGAGAGACAAAGAGAATGGCTGCATCTTGATAGCATTGTTTAGCATTATTCACTTGCAATCCGAGAGTATCCCCCTGCACAACTTTTACAAAATTACTATTCTAAAGGTCACCCCTAAAGGACATTACCTGTTATCTAGAGCAGCTCACAGAACTCAAAACATGTTTCAACTGTGACTGAAAAAGAAATCCTTCTAATAGGAACAGCTCCACACAGCATCATATAAAACTCTAAGAGTCATGAACTCAAGACTATGATTTTTAATTTTTTTCAAATCAAATTCCATACTATCAAGAGTCTTTTTAAAAATGTACAGCAACATACCTATTTTAAAAAAAAATTGTCCAGGTTTCTAGAAAAGATGAAGATAAAAAGAAGTTATGTCTGCAGATTTTCTTCCCAGTTGTAGGTGCAGTATTTCGTGAAGAGCCTTGCAGAGAAAAGATTGCAAAGTTTGAAACTAAAACCTCTCAGCAGCACCCCAGTAGAAAGCACTAATAAACCCCGAGACAGCTGCACAAAGTGAACACACCCCTTGAACTTCACTGGGGGGGAGGAGGAATTCAGCACACTTGCATAAGAGGAAGGAGGATGTTTCTGAGAAGAGACAGAGATCAAGTGTTAAATGAGGGATATTCATCACTCCCCAGCCCCAAACTGAGGAAACAGGGATGCAATCGTATCCTCAACTTGCCTGGGAGTAAGTCCTATTGCAAACTTGCCTGGAGTAAGTCCTATTCAAATCACTTTTGAATAGGCTGCACTGTAAAAAGTGTGTGTGTGTGCCCAATACTACTTTAAGGGTCCATCTGCACTGCAGAAGGATAGGTTGCTTACCTGTAACACTATTTCTTCGAGTGGTCATCTGTGAATTCACACAAATGGGTAATGACAACTTCGGATCCTTCTGGAATCACTAGGCAGACTTTAAAGTTGCAACTTTTCCCTGGGCTGGACTTAAGTTGCAACTTTTTGGCGGTAGCGCCACCCATCCCTATAAAGGCCCTCTGTCGGTACCGCCCCCTTCAGTTCTGGAAGTTCACCGCCAGCTGTGAAGTAAACAGAAACACATAAGCAGAACACACATGAGGGGAGGATGGGCAGGATTTGTGTGAATTCGCAGATGAAATACTGTTACAGGTAAGCAACCTGTCCTTCTTCTTCATGGTCTCTGCGAATCACACAAATGGGTAAGACCGACAAGCTTTGGTCAGTGGAGGAGGGAGTGTACTGCCACAATATAGTTAATACCATATATAACATGATATAACAAAGAAGGGAATGCACATCACTCACTGCACCCAATGTGATGGTAGGCGTTGACATCTTAGTGCAGTCCCGACAGCAACACTGCCCTTCCAAAGGCTGCCTCACGTCTGGCTCTGGAGTCCATTCTATAGTGCTTGACCAAGGTCAAGGGTTGAGACCAGACCGCAGCCTTGCAGACATCCTCCAACGGCACTCCAGACAGAAAGGCAGAGGATGCTGCTACCGCCGAGTTGAATGGGCCTTCATCCCAAACGGTGGTTGTTTATTAGCAAGTTCGTAACAGAGGTGAATGGTGGAAGTCACCCATTTAGAGAATCTCTGAGAAGAAATGGGCAAACCTTTCTTGGCTTCCCTGTAACACACAAAAAGGCGTTCAGAATGTCTCAAGCTCGCTGTCCTGTCTACATAGAAAGCCAAGGCTCGACGGACGTCCAGGAGATGGAGTCACCTTTCCTCTTCGGTGGTCGGACTCAGGGCTAGAGTCGGAAGCACAATATCTTGCCTCAAATGGAAGGCTCATACCACCTTCAGCAGGAAAGTGATATCAGGTCTCAGTACCACTTTGTCCTTATGAAAAACTAAAAAGGGGGAATCAACCCTGAGGGCACACAGTTCGCTGAACCGGTGGGCCAATGTAATTGCAACCACGAAGGCTGTCTTCCATGAGAGAAGTCTCATCTCCATTGTAGCTAGCGGCTCAAATGGGGGAGAAGCGAGCTTGGATAGGACAACAGCAAGATCCCATCCCGGTGTCAGTACCGACATGGGTGGATGAAGGTTCAAAAGACCTTTGAGGAAGGCCTTCACTAGAGGTTCTTTGAAAAGGGAAGGAACTCCTTGAAACTGAAAATGGGAGCAGATTGCTGCTAAATAGCATTTAACTGATTGTAAACTGAGGCCACTGTCCACCAAAGACATGAGGAAGTCCAGTACAATATCAACTGAAACTCGGGATGGAGACAAGCCCTTCGAACTCAAGAAGTGCTGAAATTTAGACCATTTCAGTGCATAGGATTTCTAAGTAGACGGTTTCAAGGATGCTCCAATAATAGCCCTTATGGGGGAAGATAAGGTGACTAGGGTCGAATTCTCCATGCAACCAGTTGAAGCGAGTTCATGTCTGGATGGAGGACCTCACCATCGTGAAGAGAGAGGAGGTCCAGTCGAGGATCGAGGTGGAGGAATTCGTTCTTGGAAAGATCCAGGAGTGGAACGAACCAAGGCTGCCAGGGCCACCATGGAGTGATTAGGATGACATTGGATCGGTCGCGTTTGATTTTTGCTATTACTCTGATGATCAGGGGGAACGGAGGGAACATGTAGAGAAGCCTCTCCGCCCTGAACCTTGAGCAAAAGTGACAGCACTGAGTGTTGAGGTGCGTTGCGAAGACATCGACTTCGGGTTCCCCCCACATCCGAAAAAGGTGGCCCACCGTCTCGGGATGGAGGCGCCACTCGTGGCATGAATCCGCAGACCGGCTGAGCTGATCCACCAGCTCATTCTCCTCTCTCGGCAGATGAATGGCTTGCAAGGTGATGTTTCTTGCAATGCACCAGTTCCAAATGTGGAGAGCCTGCAGTAGCAATTGCGACCTCGTCCCCCCTTGCTTGTTGATGTAATACATGACAGTAGTGTTGTCTGTGGACAACACTACCTTGTCCCGCAGCATGGGCTCGAAAGCTCGGAGGGCTTTTTGGATCGCCAGCATCTCCAGCTCATTGATGTGGAGCGATCTTTCTTTCCTGTTCCAGTGGCCCTGAACAGTGAGGTCGTTGACATGGGCTCCCCATCCCTCCATCAACGCGTCCGTTGGTAAGGACAATTGAGGTTGTGGCGGAGAGAACGGCATCCCGGAGCAAACATTGACGGGGTCGAGCCACCAGCGTAGGGACTGAGTGATCGCCCTTGGTACCGCCAGCCATTGGGATGGAGGATCTTGAGCTGGATCGAAAATGGAAAAGAACCACGATTGCAGGGTCTGAAGTGTAGTCGAGCCCAAGCCATCATGAATGTGGTGGAGGCCATTTAGCCTAGCGCTACCTGTATGGAATGTGCGGTAATATGCCTCTTGTGCAGACAGTCTTTAATGGCACACTTTAGTGCTTGAAAGCGGTCCTGTGGAAGGAACGCCATAGACACGGTCGAGTCCAGTGTCGCACCGATGAACCTGTCCCTTCGGGATGGAACCAGGCAGGATTTTTCCAGCTTGACCATAAGATCTAGAGATTGTAGCAGAGACAAAGTATAGTCTTGTTAGAATTTGATGGGACATATAGTCATTGTTAAAATGTTGAAATGAAAAGATGTGTGTCTGTATTTTTCCTTGCTGAGAAAAGTTGTTTTTCTGAGGCCAGATTCACAATTATCAGCCCAGGTGTGCTTTAGCCCAAACAAGCAGTTAACGAGGCTACAGTTCTGTGAGAAAGGGTTTTGTTTACATAAAGGATTTATAAACATGTAAAATGTTATGGGAACTGCAGTCACATGATTTAATATGGTAATTAAAGGTTGGGCTAACACACGTCATGTAACTTCAACCAATCAGTCTGAAAAGGCTACACTCAAATGAGTGGAGAATTCGGGGCTGAAAGTTGTGATCTTGAAAAGTTTGTCACTTGTCTTTTAACCTTTAAGCTGTAATGGACTAATTAAAATATTTTTCTGATGCTGCAACTAACCAATTTTGAATCATGTAGCAGATAGGCTTTATTCCTGTTTAGCCTTCTGGCTAAAGTGAAGATATTATTATTATTATTATTATTATTATTATTATTATTATTATTATTTGTTTTTGCTCATGCTGTTTTTACAATAAAAGAAGCTTGCTGAAGTTACCAGATTTTGGTGATTGGCTTTATGGACTGTTTGCAATAAATCCATCAACACAATTCAACAAGTCTATGTCTTTTAAGAGCCGGTCTCGGGATGGAGCCACCAAAAGCCAATCGTCTAGGTAAGGATAGACTGGAATAGCCTGCTGATGCAAGAAAGTGACAACTGGAGCCATACATTTCGTAAAGACCCTTGGGGCGGTGGAGAGACCGAAGGGTAAGACTCTGTAATAGAATGCTTTGCCGTCGACGGCGAAGGCTAAGAACCTCCTGTGGTCCTCCCGAATTCCGATATGAAAGTAGACATCTTTGAGGTCCAGAGTCACCATGCAAAAGCCTTCCTGCAATAATGGCAAAATAGATGCCAAAGTTACCATACGAAAATGTTTGTATGACATGCATCTATTAAGCTGATGGAGGTCTAGAATAGGTCTCAGTCCACCATCCTTCTTCGGTACCGTGAAATATTGAGAAAAGAAACAAGAAGAGTAGACTGAGGGATCTACAGGCTCTATAGCGCCCTTGTCCAGTAGAGAGCGTACTTCGTCAAGTAAAGTGTGGGAGGGGGTGGACAAAAATACCCCTGTGAGGGGCAGTTCAGAGAACTCGAGGGCGTAGCCATTGGCTATGATGGATAAAACCCAAGAGTCAGATGTAATTTGAGACCAAGAGGTGATAAATGGTCTCAGTCTGTCCCCAAACAAAAAGGGACCGGTGAAGTACGCTGGAACACATCACAAAGCCTTTTTAGGCCTGTCACCATCCTTCTTAAGGTACTGCCGGAACCTTGACTGGGGAAAGGGGCAGCGTCCTGAAGACGAGGATGACTGGGATTGGTATCTATGCCTAGGTGGATCAGATGGGAAAGGCCTGTCTGCATAGGAGGGCCTCTGCTGCTGCTGCGGGTACCACGGTCTCAATCCCCCAAAACGGCGGCACTGATGTTGATAGGGGGTTGAGGACGTACCATGCCTCTTTGCTGCAACCTTCATCTTATATTTCAGGTTGAGCTTCTCGTCCGTACTCTTGTTAAAGAGGCCAGAGTCATCGAATGGTAGGTCCTCAATCATGGCCTTGGCATTGGTGGTCAGATCGGAGGACCGGATCCAGGCAAACCTTCGGAGAGCGATCGATCCCGCGACCAGTTTGGCAGAGCAGTCCGCAGCATGGCGTGCCGAGACGATCTGCTGAGCGGCGATGGAATGCGATTCCGACTGCAGGGCAATCGCTAAAGCCCTTTTGTCTTCAGGGAGATCATCAAGGAGCAGCAGCATTCTCTCCATGATATGCTGCTGGTATGCCCCCATGCAGGCGGCATAGTTGGCCACCTTCATGTTGAGCACAGCCACAGCATAAGATTTCTTTGCCAGACCATCGATTTTCTTTCTGTCCTTATCCACCGGGGAGGAGAATTTGGAAGATGTCATTGTCTGGGCCCCTTCAACAATGTCCAAATTTGGCTTAGGGTGTTCGAACAGCCAAGAAGACTGAGAAGGAGCAATATGATACAAGTTTTCAATCTTCCTTAACGTGGACGAGACGGAGGCCGGGGCCGACCAAGAACGTTCAGCAATGTCCTGAAGGGATGGAAGGAAGCTAAGGGCCGGCAGTATAGGGACTCTGCCATGGACCCTGCACTCCACAGAATCTTTAGGCTGAGTATCTGAGTGCACCAGCTCGATGACGAGAGCTTCCGCCATCCAGACGACCTGTTCAGTGAAGAACTTCACATCATCAGTAGGGGAAGCCGGGTGATGCTCAACCAAAGTGGAGTCCTCTCGAGGTGGAACCGGGGAGAACGAAGATGAGGACGAGGCGACGGAGATCATAGAGGGCGACTTGGAACAAGGGGTTGAAGAACGGGACCGTGAGCGGTCTCGACGGGACCGGTGGTGCTTGGCCTGAAGATCTCGAGGCGGAGGAGCCAAGGGCGAAGCAGAACGGGACCGAGAAAGACGTCGAGAGGGGGAGTGATGACGAGGGCATCGCGGCAGAACCCGAAGAGGAGATGGTGATGACCCATGTATTTGGGACTAAAGAGGCAACGTGGAAGAATGAGGTAGGAGAGCTCTCGGATCCACCTGCCTGAGGAAGCGGCCAGTTAAGGAATCGAAGACCAGGTCAGGATTCTCCCTCAGAATCTTCTCCGTCTCGGGATCGAGGGGGACCTCTTCCACTTCGGCACCGAGGGTGGCTGAATCTTTATGAAGCGTAGAGGCCTCAGGCACCAACAGCGGCACCTCTTCTCTAATCTCTCCCTCAGACTCGGATTCAGAAATCAGGGCCTGTACTGGAGGACATAGAAGGGAGACAACCTTGAGAGGAGGCGGGTTCAGAACCGCTGAAGAAGGTCCTGGGACAGGAGAAGGAGACCTGGAGAAGGATGGAGGGGCCAGCTCTGTCTCGGGCTCGTGTCGGTCCTTGGACTTTTCAGAACGAACACGTGATTTCTTTGCGGCCGGTTCCTTGGCCTTTGGAGCCTCCCTTTCCAAAGAGTGGTGCCTCTTCAAAGCCTTTTTGTCCTTGCGGGGCTCAGGGGAGCGAGCACGCTCAGAGAGAGCCTTTTTGGAGGTTTTCCTAGGCTCATTTCCAAAAGCCTCAGCCTTTTTCTTTGAGGCAGATTTAGAGGCAGAATCTCCTGTAGGCTTATCCCCTGGAAAGGACTCCTTCGAAGGTGGACGAAGAGCCTCTTCATAGAGGGCGGCTTTAAGCCGTTTATCTCAATTTCTCAGAGCCTGAGAGGTCATCAAGCGGCAATCCGAACAGGCCTTGGGGTTGTGGCCTTGAACCAAGCAGAGTAGGCACAAGGAGTGCGGGTCAGAGTTCAGAATTTTATTATTGCATTTAGGGCATTGTTTGAAGGACCTAGATGCCATCTTCAAAGAAGAAAGGTCAGACGTACCGGTCACCAGGAGCAAACAAGATAGTAAGAGAAGCCAAATCGTAGTCAAAAACAGTCCGAGTTCAAAATGAGTGATTCCAAACACTGAGAATTGCTAAAGAGCAAGCAAAGGTTCTTCCGAAGCTGCTAACGCGGCGGATGAAAGGAACTGAAGGGGGCGGTACCGACAGAGGGCTTTTATAGGGATGGGCGGCACTACCGCCAAAAAGTTGCAACTTAAGTCCAGCCCAGGGAAAAGTTGCAACTTTAAAGTCTGCCTAGTGATTCCAGAAGGATCCCATTTGTATGATTCGCAGAGACCACGAAGAAGAAATAATGTAGATTGACATAACTTTAACTGTCATGGTTCAAAGCAATGGAATTTGGGGATTTAATAATAATACTAATAAAATGTATTTATATGCTGCCTCTCTGTGTAACACAACTGGGGCAACGTACATGCTAAAACATACATTCCTGTCTCCCAACAACGCCCCCCCCATACAATTAAACAATCATAGTTTAAAACATACTTTAAAACAACAATAAACAACAAGTAACAAATAAATTTAAAATAACTGTGAGAGACGCCAGGGTGTAGCAGACACAACTTTTTCAGTGGCCAGAAAGGCCTGCCAGAAGAGATTCATCTTATCAGCTTTTTAAAAGCTGTTTAAGGAGGTAATGTGATAGATCTCATCCAGCAGGCTGTTCCATAATCTGGGAGCAGTAGCCGAGAAAGTGCTCTGGGCAGTTGCAGACAATCTAGTTTTTATAGGTTGCAACAAATTCCTCCCAGAGGACCTGAGTGTGCGGGGTGGATTATACGGAAGGAGGTGTTCCCGAAGATAGGTTGGACCCAAGCCATTTAGGGCTTTAAAGATAATAACGAACACCTTTTACTGCCTGTGAAGGCAGCCAGTGAAGCCATCTTAAGATTGGTGTTATATGATCTCTTCTAGTTTTACCAGCCTGGCTGCCTGTTCTGTATCAATTGAAGTTTCCGAATTAGGCACAAGGGTAGCCCCATGTAGAGTGCATTATAGAAATTGAGATGAGAGGTTACTAGCGCATGTACCAATTTCAAGGTCCCTAACCTCCAGGGTGCAGTTGGTGTATCAGCTGAAGCTGATAACAGGCGCTCCTGACCACTGCATTCACCTGATTTGTCATCTGAAGTGACAGATCTAGGAGCACCCCCAGACTGCGAACACAGTCCTTTGAGGAGAGTGTAACCCCATCTAGGAATGGAGATTGTATCCCAATACCTGGGTTCGGGGCTGCTACCATTAGTACCTCCATTTTGTCTGGATTCAGTTTCAATCTGTTTTTCCTCATCCAGTCCATTACTGCCTTAAGACATTCATTGAGGGGGGAGACGCCATGTGAAGTCAAAACTGTAGTGTAGACCAAGACATGGAGAAATATATCTGGGTGCCATCAGCGTTCTGATAACACCCCACCCCATATCTCTGATCTCTCCCAGCAGCTTCATATATATGTTGAATAACATCGGGGACAGGATGGCACCCTGGGGGACACCAAAATTAAGCTCCTTTTTTGCTGAACAACTGTCCCTGAGCATCACCCTCTGGAATCTGCCCGAGAGAAAGGAATGGAACTATTGCAATGCAATGCCTCCGATTCCTAATTCTCTCAGGCACTCAGGATGTCATGATCTATTGTGTAGTTTTATGAGATATTTAACCTGCTCTGTTAGGGAGCTCTGGTGCCGCAACAAACTACAAATCCCAGGATTCTACAGCATTGAGCCACGGCAGTTAAAGCAATGTCAAACTGTGCAGATATAGCCTAAGTGTCCTATTTCTGATTTTTAATGTAGTATTTTCCACATCAAAGTAAAATTGTACTTGGGAAAAATTCCTAGCTTAAGTAAGAAAGCTTCTTTTGTGTGTGTGCGTTAAAAGTTATTTGCACTACACCAAGACTAAGGTGCATGCAGTCCTCCAAGGCTGTATTTCCAGCTCCCATGGTCCCTGGTCCCCAACTTTTTATTTTTTTTAAACCATCTTCAAATTGCCACCCAACTTGCTCTATGTCATAGAGTTTAGCAAGTGCAGAGGGTAATTTGACCATGTTTTGGCATACCTTCCAACTGTCCCAACTTGGTAGGGACAGTCCTGATTAATGCTCTTTAAATGTCCCAGTTTCTCTCCTCCTGCCACTTTCCTTTGTCCACAGCTAATTTTAATTGCTGCAAACTGCATTTAAAGTGCAAAAATAGTTTGCAGTCAATTAATTCAGGAGAGGAGGGGGACAACACCTTGCCATTCCCAGTAGGCTGAGCAAACTGCAGCTCTTCCTGGATCTGTGTGAAATGTATTGGAGGGTATGATTTTGGGTAGGGACTTCCTCAGCTGCTTTGGGCCCACAGGAGTTGGGGGCATTCATTTATTCAATTTTTATTCCATTTTTCTTCTGATATAGAACCCAAAGACTACAACTCACTTCCAGTTTTTAGAAAGTCTAAAACAGGGGTAGGCAACCTTTTTGAGCCGGGGGCCGGGTTGCTGTCCCTCAGACAATTGGGGGGCCGAAGCACCAAAAACAAACAAATAAATAAATAAATAAAAATATTTTAAAATTAAAAAAAATTAAAAAATATTCATGCACACTCTCTCAGCCCCAGAAAAGCCATGGCAAAACCCCTGTGGAGATTTTGCCAAGAAAACCCCAAGAACAAGTAATACCAACAATAATCAATATCCTCATTGATATTGGTGGGTGCAGCGGGGGGGGGGGCGGGGGCGGCAGGACCAGCCTGGAGCCGGTCCAAAGGCCTCAGGGGGCCGCATCAGGCCCCCGGGCCTTAGGTTGCCTGCCCCTGGTCTAAAACAACTGTGTTACTTAAATTGCAGGAGGTCCTGACAGGACACCCACAAATTAAATTCAGTGGGGAAATTAATTTAACTCAATGGGAAGCAACAAGAACACTTTGGTAACAGAAAGCTGGAATCTCCACCTTTGTATAACAGTTTCAAACACAGAGAACTCCAGAGGCAGTGTCCAAATTAATTTAGTTTATTCAAAAAGCAATTCAGACTCACAAGCACACACTCCCACTCGCACACACAAGACCTAACAGTGCAAAGGTAATAGTGAATTCCAGGGTGGCTAAGAGGAAATACTGTACTGATCTAAAGCATACCTCCAATTATAGAGTTACAGAAATGAAGATGGCAACAATGGCGGTGGCTGGCTATTGAGGTGTCCAGCTGAAATTGAAAAGAAGTTATGTCCGACTTCAAATTAAACCGATTTATGTATTTATAGCAAGAATCATGTCCTGAGGGCAGTGTTTCAGGAGTTGAACGGCTCAGTGACTTTCCCAGGGGAGAAGAATGGAGTGTGATATGCAAGAACATCCAGACAACTGGCACGATTGTCCTCAGGCAAAAAGAGTTTTATTCCCAAAAGCAAACTCCCTTTTGTCTGCTGTATGCAAACAATCTCCAACTCCAGTTCTCTATCACCGCTCCCTTAGTGAAGGGATTATGCTGACCTCGATCTTGAGAGATCCCATTATGGCTAAATCTCCTGGGCCTCTCCCATGCTGAGCCATCTGGATGTCCCAATATGGCATGGCTGGTTTCCTGCACTGTGGCGCCCCCTTTTGGCTGTGTGACAGCACCCTCCTTTTTTAATATATCGATTTGATATCAAGGATCACATAAGAGTGACTGAGGGCTGGATCCTGGGTTACAACTGCAAAGCGTGGCAGGGGTATTTTGTGTTTTAAATTTGAGAGGCTGGACATAATTTGATGTCTAGTGAGAATGTGCAACCCTCAGACTGTGTAATTGCCCACCCCTGTAAAACAAAGAAATATACTTATGAAGACTGAGGGGGGTTGCAGAGTGCCAGAAATAGTGCAAATTGAGTCCACTTTTAGGGTTAGGGAATCATGGGAACTGTATTTTATTGTGGCACCAGAGCTCTCTGACAGAGAAGGCTCAATGTCTCAGAAAAAAAAAAAAATTCTCATGATTCCCTAGCACTAAACCTAACCCTAAAAGTGGACTCAATTTGCACTATTTCTGGCAGTCTGCAACCCCCGTGAAATAGAGAGGAGCTAATATGAAAGCATTTTCAGTACTGAGGACAAATATACATTTTTCTGTGAGGTATTAAAAAAATCCTAATTCTACGAGTAGCATGGTTCCACTTAGAAGCTTGAATAGAGGAACATAAGCATTGACTGACTAGGTTCTGTAATGCTATCCACAAGCACACACTCAAACCATCACCACCACCATCCAGAGTAATGGATTAACTTGCCAGAATTTGTGCTTCTACTGTTGCCTGCTCCATGTAGCCAATGAGCATCAGTATTTAACACATAGGTTGGGAACTTTTGGTCCACCTGATGAAGCAAGACTCCAGTTTCCATTTGTACCAAGCCTGGCCAATGCAGAGTAATCGTTTGCAAACATCTGGCAGGGCCCAGCCCCACCTTGGCTTAACAAGTTGTTTTACTACTACAAGGCAGTTGTTACCATCTCTTGGAATATTTAGGGTACAGCAATTACCTAATGTAGATTAGAAACACAGTAGTATTCACTGCTGCTGTCATCTGGAGGAATTTGAAGGGGAGATCTTAATTATTGGTTCTGATCAAATAAGACAATTCAATGCCTGTATAACTACACTCCCTCTCAAAAACATCTGCTCCACAGATGTTCTACACTAGCTCCCACAATCCACAATGTTGCCTTTAGCACTGCATATTGTTCTCTTATAAGCTATACCCTTTCTTCACTCCACTCTCTCAATACACACATGAATGAGCATGTTTTAACTACAACTGCTTTATACCTGTTTCATCAAACCAAGAATTGCATAATAACTTCTAAATAAGGGTGCTCCCTGAAACTGTTTAATCCAGGGATTAATTTAGGAGCAAACAACACATGCGAAGGTTATACAAGTCAACCATAACATCTTTCCAGAGACTTTTGAAAGTACCAGTTCGACCCTTCAGCTGGACAGTGCTCAACAGCAGGGACATAGCTGGTGAGATGGGATACGGTCTATAAAATTTCATGCCTGAAAGGATGGATTTGTTATCGTTTTGAAACACTACACTAAACAGAATGATAGAGCAGATCTTTTGGAAGTCACCTTCAGAGTTCATCCTCAGAAGATTATTTCTTGCCAACACTTTCTATATGTGTGTGTGGTTTGGATTTTCATATGCTAAAATATTAAAACAGCAAAAGCTTTTCTACTTAGGAGTATTAAAATATTGGTGAAGAAAATCTGCTCACAGCAGGATCAAAGCAGATATAACATTACATTCATAGCCAAAGGGAAATGTCCTCCCGATACAAACAGCAGCTTGAAGTGAAGCCCTTTCCTAAGAACTGCGGCAAGGGAGGAAAGAGTTCAATTTCCCCTTCACATTTGCTGCAATCTGCTCCAGTGGGTTGCTATTGTACCCACTACACCCTGAGGTAGTAAATCCATGTTTTAGCTATTTTCTATGTGAATAAGTGCTTCCTTAGGTATGGTTTGTATCTCCTACTCTTCAGCTTCATTGGTTAACCTTAGGTTCTACTATGTTCTCCACATCATGCCTATTATTAAACAGCTCCATCAAATTCCAACCCTTGATTTACCTTTTCTGATCAGCCCTAAGTCTTGCAATTTCTCCTAATGGGACAGCTGCTCCAGCCTCCCAGGCATTTTGATTGCTCATTTTCTGCAAGGTGCTGCTTTCTTCAGTAATTATAAGTCACCTGGTCCACTTCATGCATATGACATCACAAGTCAGTTCTACATTACTTTTGACACACATTTTCCTTGGAAGTCAGAGTAGGACAGTTTTTTGGGGGAAACTGCTGGACATATCACTACCTTGGCAGCAAGAACAAAATGTATTCCTGCACTTTTCCGCCTGTTAAAATAGTGTCCAGTAGGTATGTTCTATTTTGCCAAAGGAAAGACATCAGATCGACATAACTCACTTCATCACACAGTCAGAATGCACTGCCTGTGAACTTAGCACACTTGGCTAATCTCAGCACTTTGTTAGAGTAAGGGAAATTTATGTCCATGTTTTATTCTTATCACCTCAGCGTTGCTTATTGTCATTCAATATATCTTCCATGTTCTAAAGCCAAAGAATGACCACTAGTGCCTTTCCCACTGGATACAGTTTTGCACTGAATACTACAATTAATTGATCTTGAAAATAGGCAAACAACAAAGTATGAAGAAACTGAAGCTGGCCAAAATACTTGCTTCTAGCAGAATGCAGAAACCCTGTATGGCATGCCACTTATCACATTTCATGATGTGTGAAGCTGAATGATAGATAAGCAACATTACAAAACAATTTCAGTTCACTTATGAAAAACATATATACATCACAAATCATCTTCAGAATTTGATGGAGACAAATTCATATACACACTTTTGGAAGCTCTCTTGAGGGTGGGAAAACCAGTATCTTCTTAAGTTTTTTTTTTTTTTTTTTAGTTTCAGCTCAAGCCTGCTAACATTTCGCTGATGCAAGTAAGTAGTGCCGATATATACAAAAAGCAAAACAGTAC
Organism: Phrynosoma blainvillii; assembly: GCA_026167975.1. Taxonomy (NCBI): domain Eukaryota; kingdom Metazoa; phylum Chordata; class Lepidosauria; order Squamata; family Phrynosomatidae; genus Phrynosoma; species Phrynosoma blainvillii. The sequence goes on along the minus strand of JANUYF010000003.1, from coordinate 210,143,940 downwards.
AGATGGGGATTCTTACTGAATAAGATTACATTGCATTGCTTACAATAGTGTTTGGTTTTTTTTATGGAGCTAGTTCACACTATTTCCTACGTCTTCCCCTTAAAGACTTGCCCCTGGCTTTTCTCCCTTCAAAAACAGGCCTGGCTCTCACAACTGGCATTTTTTCCTCCTCACTGGAGCTGCTACTCCCAGCTTCATTCCTTATTAGTTCAAATCCCAGATTTGTTTTGTGACTTGCAGTGTCAGTTTTAAGCACCTTGGCTGTTTTCTCTCTCTTGCACCTATTCAAGGTTCCATTCTCCAGATCTTCAGCTGATGATCCACTAGATGCCTCTGAGAGCTGAATCTCCCCTATGAAGCCTCCCATCCCAAAACTCTGATTTGTATGCGGTGAGTGCTTTTTCCTCTTGCCTTGGTGGCTCTGTATTGCACCTGTTCCTTGCTCTGAATCTTGTCTGGGTTTCTTTCTTTTCCTCTTCTTAAATTCTTCCTCTATGACTGCAGTAGCCTGCAGGACTTCAGTTTCCTCTTCTTCCTTCTCTTTCCTCTTCATACAAGTCACAGCCCTACGAACCCTTTGACTCTTGATGGCTTGCTTCTCTTGTTGTGCAAGCCTGAAGAATGAGTCAATACGGAGTTGAGTCTACAAGAAAATAAGTGCATTCCACAAGAAAAGTTAGCAGAACATATGTTGTAATGTATCCTTACTCACTGATGGGCATTCAAGGTTGCAGCTACTTATGTCCTCCTTAAGGAAACAAATCAGTTCACTTTATCCCCATGAGTTTTCCCTCTTTCTTTCCCAAATGATACTCAACTGGTCACCTCCTCCAGTTATCCAAAGATAGGGGATGCAGTGTGCTAAAACTCCCTGAGCAACTTCTGTGAGTATTTTGCCTCTATAATTTCAGGGAATGTCAAAGAGCTTTCTAACCTTTGTTTCATTTTTAGGACTAGCTGCTTTTCTCTGTCTCATTATATTCCTTTAAAAACTACTTCTTTGGATTTGGGCTCAGGGTTTGAGTATGAATGAATCCTTTAGCTGCCACAACCAATTTTTAGAGGAGAAGTAGGTGTCAAGCCCAAGACCTCCTTCTTCAGACACAAAAGCCAGTCAATTCACCTACCTTGTCTGTGCCTAAAGGTAGAGAAGAGAAAGGCAAGCTGCCTTGCCCATACTCAGGGCTAGGCAACCTAAGGCCCGGGGGGCCAGATGCGCCCCCCCGAGGCCTTTGGACCGGCCCCAGGCCAGTCCTGCCGCCGCCACCGCCGCCCCCCGCCATGATGATATTGACTATTGTTGTTATTACTTGTTCTTGGGGTTTTCTTGGCAAAATCTCCACAGGGATTTTGCCATGGCTTTTCTGGGGCTGAGAGAATGTGCATGCATATTTTTTTATTTTAAATTTATTTATTTATTTATTTATTTATTTATTTATTTATTTATTTATGGTGCTTCGGCCCCCCAATTGTCTGAGGGACAGCAAACCCAGCCCCCGGCTCAAAAAGGTTGCCTACCCCTGCCCATACTGATGGAGAAAAAGACAGCTCTAGGAAGGCACTACACTTCCCAGCTCTGAATTAGAGTATCTTGGAACTCTGGACTTTCTTTTATGATCCACATTAAAAGGGAGGTAGTGGCAGGAACCTACAGTACTGGTCAGATCTAGTGTGCAGCTGACTTGCTCCATAGAACAGCTGCATGTGGAAAAGAGGACTGACAAGCAATGACATAAATGTTCACTTATTAGGTTCTCAGATACAAGAGGAAACAATTTCAAGAGTATGAGCACTTTTGTACACTTTTTGAGGCGACATGGTATCTCTTGAGCAATCTATAGCCACCTGCTACATGAGGCAAATATGATGTTATGGAGATGTGTACTAATCTGTCTAGATACTTCTTGGCAGCTGTAAATGCAGGGATTATGAGCACCGTTAAGCGAGTGGCTTCCCTGCCATTCCACGTGGATGGTTTACTTCAATAAGCAAAAGGGAGTCCTGTGGGAAAGTTACTTGTGCTTATACAGGGACAATGAGTGTGAAAGAAACCAATCTGGATGGTCCCTTTTTTCTACTCAGTGCTGCATCATAAATTATGTACTGCCAGGAGGCCAATTATAGCCTGAAATAATTTCAAGTACACTGGAAAGGAAGAGGAGTCTCATCATTCCTGGCAAATATTCAAGCCACCTGTGGGGAAGTTGATCTTGCCAGCTCCTAGATTTAGCCATCAAGGAGCTCTGAACACAAACCAACTTCAGATCCCTTTTATGTCTGTCTCCAGGCTTCTGGATGTTTGTCATTGCTACTTTCAGGTGAACACACCTTGACAATTTTAACAGTCTGAAGACTGTGCAAGTTATAACTTCAGAGCAGAATCCACCTCTCCTCTAAAAATTAGTTGTGGCAGCTAGATGATTCATTGACTAGACCCATTAAAATTTTTGTGCTTCCAAGAAAAAGGTACAGGAAAACTATTCAGATCAGTGCTGTCAGTTCCTAAACAAAAAATTAAGTTATATGATAGCAATACCTACAGAAGTGTCAACCAATGGAAAACACTGCCAGAAATAAATCTTAATGAAACTGAACTGACAAGAATAATGACATATTAAAATTTCAAAGATGCAAACTGTAACTCCAGCTAAAGCATGTGGCCAGTTTGCACCACAGAAGCCAAATGTGTCATCATCAGCAATTGACAGAACTCCTGAATTGGAACAGTGAAGGGTTTGGGGCCTGGCTGTGGCAAAAAGGTGATGTCTGCCATGCTGTACTTGTGCCTCATCCCTGGCTCATCAGGGATAAACCCACACCAAGGCAAGGAGGAGGGATGAGATTCATATTGCTGTGAACAGTAAAGATGCAATTTCTTGTAGTATGCCTTGGAGAAGTGATCCTCTTGCTTTGAACTGATCTTGTGTCACTGCTTTCCCAAAGATCACTGGCCATTACTGAAGTAGAATCTATTCAGATTCTTCACACATTTTATAAATAGCACATTATTCATTTTGCAATGTATATTATTAAGCAACTGCAGTGGATACTTTATTACCACCGACACCACTGCCTAAGTTCACATTTTAGTTAATATTAATTAATTTAAGGGATTTATATCCCGCCTTTCTCCTAAAAAGGGATTCAAGGCAGCTTACAGTAATTTAAAAAGAGAGAGCTAAAACACTAATTCCAAAAGTTAAAAATAATCAATTAATACTAATATTAAAATGTAAGTTAAAAACAGCATAGTTTAAACCAGCAAAAACAATTAAAGCATTAAGACATTAATACCTGTTGAGCATTCAGCTGTTTGAGAACAGGAAGCAAAACTTCATCCGTTTTTAACTTTGTCCAGCCAAAATGACTCTGGCAAAATGTGCAAACAGTTAAGGGTCATCAACAGAAATAAAAAATAAAAAAATCCTTTAGAACTAAATCACATGGGGGGAAAAAGGTTTGTCATTTGTATTTCACAAACTTAAGAGTTATATGTAGCAGCATAATGAGGGCATGAAAATGGAAATTCTCTTGATCACTAAGGTTTATGTGATTGCAAGTTTCTCAAGCCCTTTCAGTCCATTTTAAACAGGTTTTACAGGCTTGCAGAACAGAAGAGAAGGTTAAGAGGTGATATGATAGCCGTGTTTAAATATTTGAAGGGATGTCATATTGAGGAGGGAACAAGCTTGTTTTCTGCTGCTCCAGAGACTAGGACCCAAACCAATGGATGCAAGCTGCAAGAAAAGAGATTCCACCTCAACATTAGGAGGAACTTCCTGACAGTGAGAGCTGTTTGACAGTGGAACACATTCTCTTAGAGAGTGTTGGAGTCTCCTTCCTTGGAGGTCTTTAAGCAGAGGCTGGATGGCCATCTGTCAGGGATGCTTTGATTGGGAGTTCCTGCATGGCGGGGGGGTTGGACTGGATGGCCCTTGTGGTCTCTTCCAACTCTATGATTCTATGATTCCATATGTACACATTTTTAAACTCTGTTCTCTTTTATCTTGGCAAGCACTGCATGGGACAGGTCAATAATTACTGTTGTTTTTCCAAGAGGAAGAAATCTAAAGACTGTCCACTGTAGACTGTACTTCCTCATTATTAATTAAGCTAGTAAAAAATTGTGTGCATGAGGCAAGCACACAAGGCAACTGGCTCACCAATAATATATCCCGCCTTCCTCCCAATACAGGGACTCAAGGCAGTTAACAAATCTAAAACAGTCCAAATTAAAAGGCACAGTGAGACTCTTGCTGCAAGCAGTGGATCAGAACAGGCTGCAGATCATATGAACTTCCCCTTCTATTTCCTGGGGTGCAGACACCACCTATTCAACAGGGGACATTGCCCTGGTAGGCAGCAGTGGCTATCACCGGTCCACTGAAGAGAATGGACACAGCTTCCCTGTCCATCAGTAGTAATGGGATGAGATTGCAGAAGATCTTACGTAGATCAATACTTCAGCCTGAGAAAGCAAGGCCTCACTGGTAAAATAATTTGCACTCTTGTCACATTTTCAAAAATGTATCCAGCCAGAAGCAATATTACTTCCTGTCCATCCCTGACACAAGAAGTGGTGCACAATAAGTGGTACTTAACTGCTTTTAGTTGCCTCTTGTACTTAAAGGGCAAGTTTCTGTCCCTTGCTTACTATAGAACTTACCAAACATATAAACTGGACTCTTTCAAGAAAGAAAGGGGAAACGATTGCACCATGTTGATTTACAATTCACCTACACAAATGTTTCTACTCAAGATTTCCTTTTATTAACTACAGTTTCACAAAGGAAGAGACAAACAGGAGTGGAAAGGATATTCTCTAATCTGTTCCAAGTCGGGTCTTCCCCAAACAAATGATCCCTTGGATTCATCCACCACAGGATGCAGGTATGCTTCTGCTACTGCAGGGTTTGGAAAACCAGGTGCAAGTTGCAACTGCCGCAATTTTTTCTTCACTTTAGTATCATACGGGTTAGGCTGTGTTTTCTTACACTTCTGAGCTTCAGCCCACCAATCTCTAAAAAAATTATACATACATTTTTTAAAAAAAATAAAAAACTCTCTCACACACAGAGAACTAAAGCATATAGCTTTTCTGTCATTATTTCATTCATTTGTTTCTCCTTAACTATATATTTGGCACACACAAATCATGAAGATTAATAACTTCACTCCAAGGATATAAATAGAAATCTTTAAAGAGTCCTCGGTCAAGACTGGTTTGGCCCTCTAAAGTCCAAAAAGCTACCCCCAATTCTGTAGCAAGGAGAGTCAAATTCTAAAATCAACATGTATTGTACAGAGTAAGAAATATGCACCCTAGGTCAGTCTGAATAGAAACCAGTCCTTGTCACAGAACCGATTATTTGCTTGTAACTACTGAAGTGCTGAACAATGATCAGAACATAAAATCTGCAGCCAAAGGGAAGAATGATATGTATGGCTTAAGCATTATTTGTTGATTTCTGCGTAACATTTCCCTACCAAAGACAGACAACACAGTTCAGTATGAAAATCCTTTAGTCTCTTCCCTGGCAAGAAGATTGCAGCAGTGAAAACAAACTGAAGTTCTCAGTTGCCAGAGGGACACCCCAAATACAAGTTGATTGTTCTGTGCAGCTCAAAAGCATACTTAAAGGAAAAGAAGGAAGGAAGTCCTATTGCAGCTAATGGCAAGACTCTTTAGAAATTACAAGAAAAACTCAGTGCTGTGACTACTTCTTTTGACTTAGGTCAATATTTCTGTGCTTGCAGAAGTCAGATCTCTTGGCTCATATTGTTTCAAATGAAAACAACATTGGAAGATAGCCATCAGCTGACTACAAGGAAAATCACTTACGTAAGTTTTAAGAGAGGTTCTAGTCCTCGTCCAGGAAATTCATTCAAAATCTCCATTGCTGTTACATAGCCAACATTAGGAATGCCTTCTGTGTAATCACTGCCAAGGAGATAGGCCAAATTAATTAACTTGTTTCGATCCAAGCCTGAAGGAAAGTAGTAAACCATAGGTGATAAAATTAGTATGCTTGCACTACATTCATTTTGTCAATTTAAAAAGAAGTCACTGCACCTCTGACTACATGGCATAAAAAATCAGCACAGTCAGCAACATTAATGCAGCTGAAAGATCTTGGATAGCAAATTTTGAAATCTTCCCTCAAGGAACACAGCAAAGAGGCTAAAGAAAACTGGAATCAGTATGAAACATTTTTGTGTATTTCTACATATTCACCAAAGATAAAAAGTACACAGATGCACAGGCTGAAGATTGCAGTTTACTTCCAGAATTCTCCAAACACAAGTTGATTATTCTGTTGATTGTGCAGCAATTATGCTTTGGTAGACTGCAAGGACTCAGAGCAAATAATAATAATAATAATTATCACTATACCCTAGGAATATTGTTGTTGTTGTTGTTCCTATCCTGTATTTTTCTAAATTCAAAACTCGAAATAGCTTACAACAAATTAAGATACATTGTTAAAAATCCATGAGCTACAAAAGTTAAAATGAATTAAATAATCAAATAATTAAAATATATATTATTAAAAATGTGTGAACACATCAGCATAACAATTAGCAAGATCCAGCACATTATTTTAGTAGGACGGACCTTATACAGTCAGTCTTCTAATACCTGTCAAAACAGAAGTCTTTACTTGTCCAGAGCCTGGGGGCAGCTCCCATGTTCCCACCAGATACACCTGTGAGGTTGGTGGGACAGAGGGAAGGCCTCCACAGCAGATCTCAAAGTATGAGCTAATTTGTAAGAGAGAATATGGCTCTCACTAAACCTGGATCTGAGCCACAAGGTTTATAGATCAAAACCAACACTTTGCCTTGAAACAAGCCAATGAAATTGTTTTTATAAGGGAGTTGTGTGTTCCCTGTAACCAGATCCAGTTAGCAATCTGGCTACAGTTCTTTGGATCAGCTGAAATTTCCAAACACTCTTCAAAGGCAACCCCACAAAGAGCACATTACAGTAATCCAACCAAGATTTAACTAAGGTGTGTGTCACCATGGCCAAATCTGGAATGGATCACACAAGCCCCTCAAGGCCATTTCTTTGGTCCCTACCCCCCTCCAAGTTCCCTCATACTCTTTTTCTGACCGAAAAAAGGGAGATGAACTGTAATTCCCAGAGGCATCCATGGGTGGTGATTCACCTTTCAAAGAAGTCACAGACACATCCCATCAGCACACACACACACATTTTTAAAGGTTTTACAAAAAGAGAACTGGACTTCTATTTAAAGGGGTGTTTTTTACAGTTCATTTGGCTCCAGTTGATCCCAAGGACAGAACAATTACCCCAAATCCGCCAAAGTTGTCCAACCCAGTTCTATGCTACTCATAGACAGCAACACCTATGCCGTATTATTACTGCAGCACTATTATAATGGCCAGAATGCAAGCAGACAGATAAACTATCCTGAAATCCTGTTTTAAGAGTATTTTGATTAACATTCTACAATCTCAATTAGTTCTAGACACCACTGGAATTCTAAACAGATATTACTTACCTTGGAAGTACAAGATAAATCCTGGAAAACTATAACTTTGAGTAGCCTTCCCCCAACCTAGCACCCTTGCCATGCATTAGATTAAACTAGAATCATAGAGTTGGAAGAGACCACAAGGACCATTCAGTTCAACCCCCTGCCATGCAGGAACTCAAAATCAAACCATCCCCAACAGATGGCCATCCAGCCTCTGTTTAAAGACCTCCAAAAAAGGAGACTCCACCACTCTCCAAGGAAGTGTGTTCCATTGTCAAACAGCTCTTACTGTCAAGAAGTTCCTCCTAATGTTGAGGTGGAATCTCTTTTCCTGTAGCTTGCATCCGTTGTTCCGAGTCCTATTCTCTGGAGCAGCAGAAAACAAACTAGCGCCCTCCTCAATATGACATCCCTTCAAATATTTAAACAGGGCTATCATATCCCCTCTTAGCCATCTCTTCTAGAGGCTAAACATACCCATTTCCTAAGTTGTTCCTCATTATACCCAACCAGCGTGTTTACTCAAAAGTAAATCCTACTAAGTTCAGGGGCACCTACTCCCAAATTGAGAGTGAAGAAAATTGCAGCTTAAGCCACCATCTGAAGTACCTTAAAAAAGAAAAAAAATGTATTTGGCTGTTTATCACTGGTTATGAAATAAACATTGCTATGCTCATACAGTCAAATTATAACAATAAAGATATACCATATAAATCAAATGATATGTCTGAAACAGCATATAGAAATCCAAGGTACAAAAATTCTAAATAAACAATGTATTTGGCCTTACCCAGTTGATTCTGAAAATCCACATACTGGTAATACTCCACATACTTGTTTTGACTGAAGAAGTTCTTATACACATGTCTTGCTCCAAATAACCAAATATCACTGTCATCTGTGATTGTCCCAGAAGTCTGATCAGTCAGGTCCAAGACAGCACACTGAGCTTCTGCCTCCATAGGGGCTTCAATGTATGGGATGCCAAAGAGACGCAGCAGTTCCTATAAAGAATGGGCAGACAATTCCAATATTTTCCTCTAATTAAGTTTTACTAGAGGTGGTATATCCCCCTTCACACACATCACTTGATGCTTTGCAGCTGAAATTTGTGAACTATCTACTGGTCAGCATTGAGGCACTATCATAGCATACAGAAGTTATGTTTATATGTTTAATGGCTTATTCACCAATGCAAGAGGGTATGTCATTTGTCATCCTCAAGTAGCTGTCACCAAGTGAAGCAATGCTGGTTTATACCATTATTATCACTTAAGAAAACAATTCTGCAAAGTACTATATTATATGACTGCTTAAACCAGGGGTAGGCAACCTTTTTGAGCTGGGGGCCGGGTTGCTGTCCCTCAGACAACTGGGGGGCCGAAGCACCAAAAACAAACAAACAAACAAATAAAAAATTAAAAAATTAAAAAAATATGCATGCACATTCTCTCAGCCCCAGAAAAGTCATGGCAAAACCCCTGTGGAGATTTTGCCAAGAAAACCCCAAGAACAAGTACTAACAACAATAATCAATATCATTATGGCGGGCGGCGGCAGCAGGACTGGCCTGGGGCCGGTTCAAAGTCCTTGGGGGGCCGCATCCGGCCCCCAGGCCTTAGGTTGCCTATCCCTGGCTTAAACAAACACAAAACTTCCCTGCACCAATTCTAGTGTGTAAATGGAATCCTCTTCCATTAAAAGCAAACTTTTGCAATGGTCAAGAATCAAATATAGCAGCCTGCTGAACACTGGTTCTGCCATATGCCATTAACCTGCTTGCATTTCCATTCAGTACATTAACTTGCAGTGCTGTGCCATTATTTGGTACCTTTTATTGTAGTAAAGCCAAACTTTTTTTTGGGGGGGGGGGGAATATTTCATTTCCATCTGTCTTTACAAAATGCAACTGTGTCACGTCATAGCAAAAGCTCTCTGGTATTCACACTCTTCTATTAAATGTGATCTGAATTTTTTCTCAGAACCTGACTATGTAGCAAAAGCTGCATATCCAGATCTAATCTCAAAACTGGTTACAGTGAAATGTTGCGACTTGCAGATGGTAAACCGTGTAACTGAGTAGCCAGCACACTGGCAACATTAAATATATTTCAGAAAATTTCTAGTACCTGAGATATTTTTTTTAGAAGATAGCAGCATTACAATCCTAGGCATGATTGTAGATGTCCGTCCTCCACAATATCATTATTTATTGTTGTTGTTGAGGGTGGACATCTACAATCATCGCAATAATGTTATGATCATCTTGCGTAGTGTTACTGAATACACAGCAATTATGGATCTGTAACTCTAGGTTTCAAACCTGTAACTGCAATACAGAAAGCCAACTTCTGTCGATGAATTAAGGAAGAAAAGTTCAAAGGTTGAGTAATGTAAATGAACCTGCAGACAGGTTTTCCTCATACACATATTCCAAAACTAGAACATGCTGAATGTGCAACTATGTGATATGTCACCTAACCTTGACACTCCACTGGGTGGGCAAGTTACACTACTTCTAGTTTTCTGTGAAAACCATAAGGACTTAATCCATTTTCTTCTTTCTTCCTGAATGCAGGTCTTGAAAGTACATTAAATGAACAACTTGTTTTACTAATTTTTGCATCCGCTTTCCAGTGATGTTATTTTTTTAAAACAAAACAAAACAAAAAGCTACATTAATTTGTATCCATCACTTGCATAGAATTGCTCTGCCAACAGCCTGGTCCAAAAGAATATACCATATTTTCCGGCATATAAGATGACTTTTTAACCCTGGAAAAGGGTCTCAAAAGTCGGGGGTCGTCTTATATGCTGGGTAGAGGAGGAGGACGATGAGGATGAGGGGGGAAAGAGAAGGAAGCCAGGAGAGAGGAGAAGGAGGAGAATGAGAATGAGGGGAGAAAGAGAACAGAGCAAGAAGAGACAGGAGGAGGATGAGAACGAGGGGAGAAAGAGAAGGAATCCAGTTCTACAGTACGGATGCAGCCTGAATTTGCATTGCAGAAATAATGCAGTTTGATATTATTTTAACTGCCATGGCTCCATCCTATGGACTCCTAGGATCTGCAGTTTGCTTTGTGGTACCAGAGCTATCTGACAGAGAAGGCTAAATATCTCACAAAACTGCAAATCCCAGAATTCCATAGACTTGAGCCAGGGCAATTAAAGCAGTGTCAAACTGCTTTAATAAATTTCTGCAATGCAGACGCAGCCAAAGTTGATGTGTTGCTTGGGCATGGCTTCTTTAACAAATAATTCTGCACAATGAGAGAGAGAGTGTACTCTTGAAGATTTATCTAAAGAAGAACCAAGTTCCTTAACTTGGAGGTTATATGTATATGTTGTGTGCCTTCAAATTGTTCCTAACTTATGGTGATCATAGGGTTTTCTTGGCAAGATTCACTCAGATGTTTGCCATTGCCTTCCCCTGAGAGTGTGTGACCTTTCCAAGTTCACCCAGTGGGTTTCATGGCAGAGTGGGGAATCAAACTCAGGTCTTCAGAGTGGTAGTCCAACACTCAAACCACTACACCATGCTGGCTCCTATTCCCATGTACTGCCTATGGGACAATTGCAGACTTTTATGTTGTTCTTGTGTGTTTTCAAGTCCTTTCCGACTCATGGCGACCCTAAGGCAACCTTATCATAGGGTTATCTTGGCATGTTTCTTCAAATGGGGGTTGCCATTACCATCCTCTGAGGCTGAGAGTGTGTGACATGCCCAAGGTCACTTACTTGGCCACAAATTGCACATACCCCAGAATGCACGACCTAGTATATTGGCAGTCCTTTCTCATATCCCCCCAACCATCTCATAGCTGGGAGATGGACATAATTTTTAGAGCAGCATTTAAATCTGGACTATTTTTTAAAAAGTAAGGTCCAAAACACACTGCAGAAATAAATGCTAGGGACCATGGGAGCTGTAGTTTGTTGTTTATAAGTGACAGTTTTCCTGCTAAGTACCTGCATGTCATAAGAATTTGAATTAAAATTCCCATATTGAAATCAAATTTGATTTTTTAAAAAAAATTATTTGGTGTGTGTTGGAAGAGGGGTCCGTCTTATACGGCAAGTATATCCCAAACTCTATATTTTAACTGGAAAAGTTGGGGGTCATCTTATACACCCAGTTGTCTTATACACCGGAAAATACAGCATTTAATTTGCAAAGTGGCAAAAAGAAATGAGTAGGCAATTTGCTCCTTTTATAACAGGGATAGGCAACCTTTCCCCTTTAAGGGCCGAGGGACTTCAGCTCCCAGAAGCCTCAGCCAGGTTGGCCAATAGTCCCATGTTGGCCAATAGCTCCTGGGATTCTGGGAGTTGAAGTCCCTCGGCCCTTAAAGGGGAAAGGTTGCCTACCCCTGTTTTATAACATCTCTGTCACTCTCTTCCCCTCTCTGCAGTTTCTTTTTCCAAGTCATAAAAACATTAAAAAGGAAGGACTAGTCAATAACTTTCCTCACTGAGCTGTTGTGAGAAATAAAATGGTGAAGCAGGCCATGTACACCACCTTGAGCTCTCTGAAGAAAAGACAGGATATAAATGTAATAAATAAATTAAATAAATAAATAAGGGGTGGGGTAAGCACCTTAACATAAATTTCATATTGACCATTTTTAAAGTAAATATCTCGCTTTTTTCTTATGTTCAAAAGTCTCCACTTGCTGTGCTTGACTTTAATTAGAATTATTTTCTTCTTAAAGTCTTCTTTCCTTCCTTCCTAGACTTTTTGTCTTCTACTCAAATCAAGCAAAACAATATTATCAGTAAAATGTCTTTCCCCCTCAATACAGTCAGTGTTTATTTTACAATGCATAAGGGAGACATCTACACATTAGCCCTGAAGTAATTCCATGAATCTGATTCTGCAATTTTTGTGCAAAATAGATAAATGGAAATACTAATAATGTAAATCAAATTTAAACAAAACACTATTTTTCATCTCAATCAAAACTAATGCAGTCCAGTGTAAAGAGAGCTATACTTGTAATTCAAACCCTCCTTCCATCTGGACTTGACTGGATATTTTTGCCCAAGTCAACATTCTTCAGTTTCTCCTTCTGTAAAGTTGAAATCTCTGGGAACAAACAAGTTGGAATATAAAATGGATTGTACCTGACTTTCTAAAAACATCTGTCCTGTCACAGTGGCAGCAATACGTTCCTGCTGCTTTTTCTGAACGTGAAGTGTGTTTTGTTCAACAGAAAGGTTCATTTCCAAGATTTCCAATTCCTCCTGTAATATAAGACCCAAATCTTGTTAAAGGCAAAGCAATGTGCCAAAAACTGTAAATTCAATAATGTAAAATACAGTAACTGCTAAAAACTTTAGATGGAGAATTTGTTGGAAGACTTTGTTCTTCCAGTTACACATCAAGAGAATCTGGAATCTTAACCTAGATTTTAATTTAAAAGCATAGAATAAATTACTGCTTCCCAGAGAGACCCAGGTAATTTACGAGCAGAAGGTGAACCCTAAATCGATCTGAAGAACAGAATTAAGAAAAGTTCCTTTGCAGACTACAGGCCTTTACAGACTGTCAGAAATAATGCAACTTGAGTCCACTTTAACTGCCCTGGCTCAGTGTTAGGGAATCATGGGAACTGTAGTTTATTGTGGTACCAGAGCTCTCTGACAGAGAAGGCTCAATCTCTCAGAAAAAAACTAAAATTCCCATGATTCCCTAGCACTAAGCCAGGACAGTTAAAGTGGACTCAAGTTGCATTATTTCTGGCAGTCTGTAAAGCCCCTACATCTCCCTCATTTAACATGGCCAGTGAACATGGAATACTGAGAGATACAATCCAAAAGATAATTTTTTCAATACCTGCTCTAGCAACTGGGAAATTATACTGAGTTCAAATGCATCATTTTGTCCTTCTTTTCTTTCAAATATCTGCACAAAGATTAATACCTTGAAACTATCAGAAATCTGAACAGAATATTTTTAAAATGCAGCCTTCCAACAATGCAAACTTATTTCACAAATTCCTGATAACTTTCATGAATTTCTCAGCTCAGATGGTAGTTGCTAAAAATTAGAAGAATGTAGTGGGATTTTCAGTAGATGAACAGAAAAGTAAATTATGGAATTGGCATTAGAGGAAAAGTTAACTAATCAAGCGGAAAGTGTTAGGAATAATGAAGACTAAGAAGGTTCCTAGCAGCTTGGCTTCTTTTATTTCTTATGTCAATACAAACAGAAAGACATTTGTTCTTCCAGCTACTCATTTAGGTTTATGGAATGATTTACTATCACGTGATACTTGATCTTCTTTGGTACATGTTTGTTTAATGCAACTGTGTGGTTGAGTTTGATCTTCAGATGAACCAAATGTTTCTGTTCATGTTTTCCCTGTTATTCTGTTCATGTTAAATTCAACAAAATTAATGAGGGGCAGGGGAAGAATGCAGCTTTCCCAGGTTCATGACCATTCCCTTATTATTCACCCAGTAATAAAGTATATTACCGTGCTAATATCTTGCCACTCGTTCACTGTAGCATCCTCCTTATCTTTGATTTCTGCCTCCTGCTGTATCTCTACATCTTCACCAGAACATTCTGCTAGGCTCTCCATGCTGCCATCACTCCCTCCTCTTATATCCAATGCAGCTTTGACCATAACTTCCTCCGGGTGATCAGATGAGGTGAGAGACATGCCATGTGTTTCATCCTGAAATTCTTCACTTCGCTCAGCATCCACTTCAATGAAGCTACCTGTTCAATGCACACACATACACAGAGACAAAAGAAAAGAAAAGTAGCTTTCTTATCTTTGAAAGAGAATAGTTTCTCTATTAGTAATCTGTTTGGTTTGTTTTAAAAAAAACACACATGAGAATATTACCAGTGTAGTGATCTATCCACATCTTACCAAGGTAGTCCTATTTGCCAAAATCATAATTTGCTTCTCTAGATAACTGTATCTATGGGTCTCCTAGTGCACAAGCATAGAATCTCCAGTCTATAGTCCATATGTGGGCCTCCAGGTATCTCAAACTGTAGCTTCCCTCTCAAGATCAGCCTTTAATAACCCTGTCTTTTAATGTGCTAATGGAGTCTGAAGTGTAGGTGAGAGGGAGCTACAGCGTTCAAGCTGAAAATAGGAAGAGAACAGCAGTTTTCACCCCATCTTTGGTCTAGAGGCCATAAAGTGGACAAAACACACACACAAAAGAAACAAGAGACAAGATGAAGAAATAAAAGGAGTAGAATGGAGGCAGAACAGTGATATTACAGCAGGATTAGAAAACACTGAAGCAAAAGTTGAGTTTTACAGGCCACTTCATGTGAAAGGACAAAGAGAAAACCAATAGTTTTAGCATAGCCTCATACAACCATGTCCTCTCCAGATATATGGGACTACAATTTGCATCATTCCAAGCCATCATGGCCATCCTTTAGCACCTCTCTCTCTTCATCCCAGCTCTCTTCCTCCTCCACACACAGCTTTTGACGTTTTCCCTTTAGAAAGACTTAGATTCTCCCTTTACCACCCGATACACTCACACAAAGAGAAGGTTTTGAAGTGCATCTTTAAGTTCTGTCTTTTGAAAGAAACAACATTAATAACTTCTGATCCAAGACTATTTGTTTTCATCCAGCTCCTCATGTATTTATTGGATTTTACCCTGGCTTCCAACTTCAAAAAAAGGTGCAAGGACAGTTAACAACATCACTAAGAAACAAACAGTTACACCATTAAAATCCTCAATAATAATAATAATAATAATAATAATAATAATAATAATTTTTATTATTATCCCGCCCCTCTGCGCGGCAATCGAGGCAGCGTACATCAATTAAAAAGAACAGTTAAAACCTCAACCCCTGCCCCAACCCTCCCCCCCATAAAACAGAATTAAACTAGCATAGAATTAAAACAACAGCATAATTAAAACAGTAAACTATATTGGGTGAACACATCATGGCAGCCAGAGGATGAACAAAGGATCGTAATCAATTAATCAGGGAGATGTTCCGGGAAGGCCGGAATAGTCTGAACAATTAAACCATATACTGTGTGGGGCCAGAATCCAGCTATGGACTTTGGCTGCTACTCTGATATGCCTTTCTGGGCAACCCTATCTTTCACTTTTCTTTCAGCAAAACCAAAGCTGTTTACAATTTAATTTTTAAAAAAACAACATAGAAACACTAAAAAGAAGCATCTTAAAAACAATCCACAGTGCTAATATAGTTTGATCAGGGAAAGAACAGATGCCTTCCTAAACAAAGTATTTTTCATCAGCATCTGAAAAATCACTAAAAATTATGCCTCTGAATTTCTATATGCAAGAAATTCCACAGAAATACTATTTTATTCTGTCTCCATAATTTCCTATGGTAGATCTAATATTTTGATTTTATCATAAACACCCATTTAAAGCCCACATACCATCAGATTCACTGTCTTCAGACTGTGATGGAGGTTCCATTCTTTCTTCAAACACCTTTGCTGTTTCTGATGTAAATGAACATTCATGTTGTACAACAAAAGCACTTTTTCCTGGCTGGTGAACCAATTCTCTTAACTGTTCAACTTTGCCATTTTGGGATATCTCTGCCAATTGCAAATGTGTGAGGGCAACAGGTGGAGTGTGTGTTGAAGATCTTATTGGCTGCTGCCTGTCACTGCTTGTGCTCTCACTTTGAACGCAACTTACATCTATTTTGGAAGACCACATTTTCACCCCTCTTGCTTTGTCATCTGAAACAGAAGAAATTCCTTTTTCCACAAAAAGGCTGCAAGGGCTTTCAGGAACACTCTGATCCTTGCCCAACACATAATTTCTTTGATCCAGTACCTTCTCTTGGTTAATGTTTGTATATTCAGATCGCCCTGTAAGTAAAAATGGAAGTTCTTTTCCATCCTGGCCTTCAGGTACCTGGCTCTCCTCATCTGAGCTGCTGACAAGAGCCTTCACAGAAGGTCTCTCTTCTTGACTACTACCAACACTGTTGGTAAAAGGTGGCCTAATGTCCTCAGCCTCTTCCTCTTCACAAAAAGCTTTCTGAATAGCCCTTAATGTTCTTGGTGAAACATTGCCTGCATCTATACTAGGGCCAGATGTTTGTTTAGCCAAATCTGACTGGTTTTTGTTTTCATCTTCCAGCTCGTCTTCTGAACTGCTTCCCAGCATAGCTGCCTGAATTGCAAGCAGTGTTCTGGGAGAAGGCGGTGCTGGATATATACTGCTTGTTGACTCAGTCTTCGAGGGAACATATGAAGATGAGCTGACATTAACCAGGGTTTGAGAAGTATTCACACTAGGCTTTGAATCTTCAGGCATGGAAGACTGGCTTGCAGATGTTGTTGCTAAATCTCTGGAAACCTCTCTTTTGGACTGGATACCTGAAAGGGAAAAGTGGCCACCAATGTTTTACTGACATGCTATTACAGGTTTGGTGCAATAAAAATACAAGAGTCAAAATCATATAGAAGCAAAGCTCTGATAACTATTCATGACAGTTCATTTGGTTTATTTTCAATACCACATTGTGCACTGAGTATCATTCAAAACCCATATGAAACCAGAACATTGTTGGCCTGCTACCTTTTATGAGGATGTAGCGAGAGGTGTCTTCAGACACAACTCTCCTAGTTTCCACTTCTTTCAAGAAGCCCCCGTCTTCTTCATACCGACTCTGAATTTCACCTGCATGCTGTTCATTCATCTCTTGCTCCACCTTTTCTATGTGCCGATTTAAGCTGCTTTTCTTAAGCAATCCTTTTAGCTGGTACTGGGAGAAGTCATTGGACTCCTTTAATTGAAAGACAATAATTAACTGTCAGCCTGAATGAGCTGAGTTTCCTGTATTTCTACAAAAAGATCATTTACTTTGTAAGAAGAGAAGGAAATATTTCAAAAGTCAGGAGGGAACATGGTCCTCAAATCTTTTTTAAGAATACACATCCATACATTTAAAAAATATATATTATCAGCTGTATCCAATACTTACATGGATCCCTTTAAAATGTAAAAACATGAAAATCAGCAGCTGACTTTGGACTGAAACTCAGTCTGAAACTGAAATATTTCCTTCTCCTGTACAATTCTCAGTGTGGTGTTGTGCCATGTCCCTTTACAGAGAGCCTTCACCAGAAGGCAAGGAGGAGGAAGATAAAGAATGCTAAGGCAGGCAGACATTTTTTCTTTGGGCTTGGAAGTGAATGATTGCAGTAGAAAAAAAAGATGAGACATGTATAGGAAATTCAGTGTGTAGAATACGGGATTCTGCCCTAGAATAATGGTCCAAATTTTTACTCAGCCATACACCAAAAAGTTCAAGCCACTGTGCAGTTCCCTTAATTTTTGAAAAATAAAGTAGTTAAAGAGAGGCAGCATAAAGCAGTGGTTTGAGCACTGGACTAGGACACTGGGAGACCAGGGATCGAATCTTGACTCAGCCATGGAAACCCACTGGGTGACCTTTGTCAAATTACACACTCAGCATCTGAGCAAAGCAAAGGCAACTCCTTCTGAACAAATTCTGACAAGAAAACCCTGTGATGGGTTTGCTTTGGCGTCACCGTAAGTCAGAAATGGTGTACACAGCAACAACAAAAGTGTTTATAAATCCCGCCTCACAGTCTTGCTATGAATGTAAGTTTCATTTATTCACTGTATCATACAAAAATCCACCAGTGATACCTTTATTGGCCAACCAAAATGCACAATATACTTGTTGCAAGCTTTTGAAGCTCCATGGGCTTCTTCATCAGGCAAGATGTTACAAACCAAACAGGAGAAAAACAATTGGAGATGTTAGTCAGATGCCTACATGTTGTTTCAGTCTTTAGTTAAGATGGTATATGGTGGGGAGGATATCTTTTGCAGGCAGGCTCCTCCTGCTTCTGGCCCTGTGGCTATAGGGAAATTTGCAAAGTCCAGGAAATTTGAAATCCATTTGCATCTCAACAGGGACCCCTCTTTTGCAATCCAATATGTCTCTATTTCAATGAAGTCACAGGCCTCTTTGTGGCAGAGAACTGTATCATACTAATTTTCACTGATTAAAACCTGTCGATAATCTGCAATACTATCTAGAGAAAAATGCCTTTCTCCACAGGCCCACTAAATAGCTTATAATAGTATTTTCTGTGGAGCTCCTTAACTCTTCAAACAGTTTAGAGCAAAAGACTCCAATTAAAGTGGGTGAATACTGAGCAAGAGGAAGAGTGAATGAACACCATGGAAGAAGGTAAGAAAAACCAGCAAGAACATAAAACGGGGAGAGAAAAAAGAGAAAGAGCAACACAGGGGAACTAACAGGTTAGAACCCATGAGAACCTGATACCTCAGCTTGTAAGGAATAAACTATCAAGGACTGTAGAACATTTTGTGTACTGTGCACTAAAGAAATGAGAACACAGTGACAATCAGAGGTTTCTAATTCTCTTAGAGCAAAGGTCAAGGCTGAAAATTTGATAATCACATTACTTTAAACTGTAAATATGGTAATACAAGAACCGGTTGCCTAGTGAAGGCAGTGCCCTAAATAGCCATGAACATTTATGATTATACAAATGGTAGTGGTGGATTTAAAGCAGCTGTTTCAAGGCAGCAGGGTGCTTATGTCCATAGCTTATGTTTGCAAAACACTGCTAAAGAAGTATGTTGGTTGGTCAGCTGTTCACACACTGAGAAAGCAGCACATGCTCCACTTACTGTTTGCTAACTATGAGCAGGCACTGCACATCTACTCCCTCAACATTATATGGTTGAAACTCAATTCCTTTGATTTACAGGACAGTCCTATACATCCTAAAAATTAAGTCTCACTGAATTCAGTGGAGCTTTATCCCAGGAAAGCAAATATATGAGAGCAGCATGAAAACCTTATGTAGGTTCCTCTACATAAATCTTAGTAAAAGTTAAATCTCTGTATCTTCTCAGACATGTTTATTTAAGCAGGCCTTTGACTGTTGGTAATTCCCAAGTCTGAAGCATGCCAGATTTTCTTCTGACACTGTCAATTTG
Organism: Phrynosoma blainvillii; assembly: GCA_026167975.1. NCBI lineage: Eukaryota > Metazoa > Chordata > Lepidosauria > Squamata > Phrynosomatidae > Phrynosoma > Phrynosoma blainvillii. Next base: position 210,124,441 of record JANUYF010000003.1, on the reverse strand, counting down.
GTTTTCTATAATCTATTACATCTATTTTAATTTGCTCTCATAGTGATTTAGGAATGTTATGTAATATTTTAAATATGCTGTCAGACTTCCTAAATACAATTTTACAGAACAGCATGACTACAAATTTATTCAATAAGAAGAAAATAATTTTTCAGACATATAGTTGAGAGGTATAAACCTAAAATGATCTGGTAGTATGTTGTCCCACAAGAATATGTCAACAAAACAGCCTCAGAGACACTCTGATAGGAAGTCAGAAAGCCAAAGTTTTGTCATTGTAATTATAGTATAAGGCCCATTAAAGATAACAAGGAATGAAAATTTATTTCAGTACCAAATATTTTCCTTCCACATAAGGTGTCTTGTTTCTAGGAAAAGCATGAATTTTCTACTATTGGAATCCCACTGGGAATGAATACAGTAACAATCACTACTCCCATATTTTCAGGTAACCCTTGGGAATAGTGTAGTGGGTTTCCTGTTGCAGGGATTTACTAGCTCCCAAAGTGACAGCTCTCTCTGGAAGCATAAAAAGGCAAAAAGGCAAAAAACAAAGGCCTGTGCCTTACCTCAGGCATTGCCTCAAATAAAGTTCTTCTGCGTTTTGCGAATTCCTTCATGTCACTGAGGATCTCATGCTTTACCTCAGGTGGCAGGCTCTGGAAATCTTCTGATTCAACATCTACTGAATGAGGGTTTTCAATTAATTCTTCCTATGCAGTTTGGGAGAAGACAACAGACAAAATGTAGGGCTTTGTGAAATTAATGCTTTGAAACACAGACCAGAGAAAAAGCACAATAGAAAAACACAGACAATCAGACACAAACTAACAAGCTTTGTAAATAATGTAACACTGAAATTAAGCATTAGTTTCTCTCTTCTTAATGGGACATTTGAGGAAGTTGCAACTTTGAGGCACTATACAGAACTAGCAAATGCTATGTAAGAAAGAACTATTACTTGCAATATCTTTTTCTGGGTCATTCGCTCCTCCCATTCTTTTTCATCTTCTTCTTCTGAGCTGTGTTGCAAAAGCAAAAGTGGTAATCGGCTAAGTATCAACACATTCACTATTAAAAAGAACGTTTTTCTTCTATTTTTGACCATTTTTTCTTATTCTTTATTTTTATCCTTTAATCTTCATTAAAAACCATCCACACAAACTTTGACTAATTTCCAACACATAAAAAAACTGACAAATAATTACCATACAAATGAAAAACCCTCTTACTATTCCTAAAAATATTTTAACATCAACAATTAACACCAACAAACACTTTAAAAACTTTTTTAAAAAAACAGAACAAAACTTCCTACTCTTTTCTTGTTTGTTAATCTGTCAAGTTTCAATACTTCTGGATATCATAAAATTTACTTTGTATTTCCACATTATATATTTTACGAATCCTAAGTATTTACTAATTACTATATCTCAGTCCAAGCTAATTAGAAATTTCTTACCCCATTCTGTTTTTAAGTAATTTAACAAAGAATCCCATTCTAATTTAAACATGTCTAGCAATTTACTTTTCAGCAATGTATGAGTTTCCATATAATCATACAACTTCAAAAGCTATTCCTTTATATTCAGACATTCAGTTTTTCCCCCATTTACTTGCATATAACATCCGAGTGGCTGGAATCTAAGGGACTTTGCAGACAGGCGGCCATGGGCCGCCCAGGGAAGTGGAGGATTGGGGCCGAGGGTGCCCCACACTTTGGCCCCAATCCACCTTTTTGGAGCCTGGGAAAGGCTATTTTAGTGCTCCTTCCTCAAGCCCCAGAAAGGGTGCCAGAAGAGCTGCCAAGCAGCTCTTCCATGTCTCTTCCAGCTCAGTCTGTACAGAGGAGGGGCTGGGAGGATGTCATCGGAGTTTAACAGGCGCGGCTCGAGAGTTCATGGATACCATGACTAACATGGGCCTATCCCAATTGGTCAAAGGGCCCACACATTGTGCAGGTCATACACTCGATGCAGCCTTTAGTACGGAACAGGAGTATCCGTGGGCGGAGGTTGTAAAGACCTCCGCTCTGTCATGGACTGATCATTTCCTGGTCAAGATGGAACTGAGAGCCAACGTCCGCCCCACTGGGGGTGGTGGACCTATTAGATTGGTCCGCCCTCAAAGGCTAATGGAGATTCCGGAAAGCCTTAGAGGGGCTAATGGTTGGAAATGCCGGTGATCCTGTTGAGGCTCTGGTTGATACTTGGATCGCTCCCAAGCGCCCTTGCCATTCCACTTCTAACCGTAGGCCATGGTATACCCTGAGCTTAGGAAGATGAAGCGGTCTGGACAACGGCTAGAGTGCAGGTGGCGGAAAACTCGACTCCTATCTGACAGAACTCGCCATAGGAATTTTCTTCATTCCTATCAGGAGGCAATACGTGCAGCGAAGAAAGCTTTCTCCTCTGCACGTATTGCGTCTGCAGAGTCTCGTCCAGCACAGCTGTTTAGGGTGGTGAGGGAGATGACGCAGGTGCCCCCTGCGTCAAATCCCTTGCTTAACCCGACGACGGCCTGCTGCGACGCATTTAACAACTTCTTTGCAGACAAAATCTCTCAGATAAGAGCTGACTTAGATGCCACCATTGAAACAGAGTCGATAGGCGAGGCATCCAGCGACTCTGTCGATGTAGTTATACTGGATCAGTGGCAATCTGTGAGTACCGAGGACGTGGACAAGCTGCTTGGTATGGTGAGGAAGACAACTTGCCCTCTCAACCCTCGCCCATCATGGCTAGCCGTCCAAGGGGGGGACTCATTGGTGAAATTCCTTACGGATATCATCAATGCGTCCTTTAGGGAAGGACATCTTCCATCTTGTCTTAAGGAGGCGGCTGTTAAGCCGCTTCTGAAAAAACCTTCCCTGGACCCCAGGATATGAAAAACTACCGGCCTGTGTCTCTTCTGCCATTTTTGAGCAAGGTGATCGAGAGGGCAGTTGCTCTTCAGCTCCAAGCTGTCTTGTATGAAACCGATTACCTAGACCCATTTCAAACTGGCTTTAGGACAGGCTTTGGGGTTGAGACTGCCATGGTTGCCTTGACCGACGATCTGCGTCTGGGCATCGACAGGGGAAGCGTGACCCTGTTGTGCTCCTAGACCTCTCAGCGGCTTTTGATACTATAGATCACAGCATCCTCTTGGGCCGCCTGGGAAGGTTAGGTATCGGAGGCACTGCTCTGCAGTGGTTCCGGTCCTTCCTCTCGGGTCGGTCCCAGAGGGTGCTGCTCGGGGACTGTAGCTCCTGTAAGAGGAACCTCACTTGTGGGGTCCCTCAGGGGGCTATCTTGTCCCCGATATTATTCAACATCTATATGAAGCCGCTGGGTGAGATAATACGGAGTTATGGTGCTGGGTGTTATCAGTACGCTGATGACACTCAAATCTATTTCTCTGTGTCTCGTTCGTCGGCCTCGAATTCCAATGGCATCTCTCCTCTCAATGCATGTCTTCAAGCGGTAATGGGCTGGATGAGGAAAAACAGATTGCAATTGAATCCAGACAAGACGGAGGTGCTCACGGTAACGGCCCCGAAACCAGGAATTGGGTTGCAACCTCCAGCCCTGGATGGGGTCACACTCTCCTCCAGTGACTGTGTTCGCAGCTTGGGGGTGCTCCTTGACTCATCGCTCCTGATGACTAATCAAGTAAATGCGACGGTCAGGAGCGCCTGTTATCAGCTTCGGCTGATACACCAGCTGCGCCCTTTCCTGGAAGTAAGGGATCTTGAGACCGTGGTGCACGCGCTGGTAACCTCACGCCTTGACTTCTGTAATGCACTCTACATGGGGCTACCCTTGTGCTTAGTTCGGAAATTACAGCTGGTACAGAATATGGCAGCCAGACTTGTCTCCGGAACATCTCGGAGGGACCACATTACTCCGGTTCTGAGGTCCCTCCACTGGCTGCCTATCAGCTTCCGGGCTCGGTACAAGGTGTTGGTTATCACCTTTAAAGCCCTAAATGGCTTGGGTCCAACCTATCTCAGGGATCGCCTTCTCCCATATAATCCTCCCCGCGCTCTCCGCTCCTCCGGGAGGAACTTACTCCAACCCCAAAAGTTTAGGCTTGCAGCTACCTCCCGGAAGGCTTTTTCTGCTGCCGCCCCTAGAGTCTGGAATGACCTGCTGGACGAGATCCATCACTTGACATCTTTAGACAGCTTCAAAAAAGCTGTCAAGACGGATCTCTTCCGGCAGGCCTTCCCAGATTAATACCCTGGCCTCGGGTACAACCGACCCACCCCAGTGTATGATCCCTCGTGGCCCCATCTGAGGATGGTGTGGATTAGTAATGCTGGGCTCTATTGGGCTAGTTCTGTTTTGTTTCATTTGTTTTATAATGATAACTAATGAATGTTATTTTAATAATGTCTGATTTAATACTGTTTTAAGGGGTGAGGGGCTTATTTTACTGTTGTAAGCCGCCCAGATTGGTTTTCCAGAGGGTGGGATATAAATAAATTTTATTATTATTATTATTATTATTATTATTGGAGCGCTTGCCGTGTGTAACAGCGGGTGCTCCAATGACATCCTTGGGAAGGGGTTGGGGCGACCGGCTGCCCCTCCCCTTCCCTGGCTCTGCAGACGGCGCTTTGTGCCGTCTGCAGAGCCCCTAAGTTTATCCTATTTTCTTTCTAAATTCTCATTTGTGCTCATGCCCAGCAAAACACTTCAGGATCTGCATTCTCTTCAATTTGGGGTTAGGAAGGTCTTTTGTTTTTGTGTTTCCTGCCTTCTAGGAGCAAATGGGAGGAGCAACCCAATCTAAGAAGGATGTCACTCTCTCAGCTAGGAAATAATTTCCAATATCTTTTGACCCTCTTGCATAACCACCTGATATGATAAAAAGTACCTAATTCCTCATTACATTTCCAGCATATGTTTTTGGTATTTTCATTCATTTTGGCCAATTTATGCAGGGTGAGATACCGCCTATATTGCATCTTATATAAGTTTTCTTTCAAATCATAATACAGAGTGTATTTAATTCTTTTAAATCATGTTTTTCCCCATTGTTCTATTATTCTTCTACTATTTTTAAAGGCTGTAAACCCACCTATTTTTTCTGTCTTCTTGTAAGGAAGGCAATACATAAATATCATCTACTTCTTCTCGTCTTACTTCTGAAAGGCTAGGGAATTCAGCAACACTGAAAAAATAATATATATATATTATTAGCAAAAATACAATATTGCAAGTCAGAAATGCATATATATATACTCAGAGGGTATGTTCTTGCCTCTTGCCTGACAAAGCACTTTTGATAGCTTGCCGTTTCAGGAAAGTTTTCAAAAGCTTTTCTGTAGTTTTCTTAGAGTCTGTGGCTGCCACTTCTTTCCGCTGTCTTCGCTTAGCCTATAAAAACATGCAGAAAAAAACATTTATATGATATTATATGATTAAATTACTTCATTACATACATACAATACATACATATTTAGATAATATATTCTCAGATAGTGGTATTTCAGATTATATTTCAGATTACTTTTCTTTTAGAGTATTTGTTACATTAATGACAAATTACTCCATAATCTTACAAAAGTGAGGCAGAGAGAGTTGCTGCATGAAATGCCATAATTGAGAAAGGGGTTCAATTTCCTTCCCAAAGACTTATACTTCTGTTCCACCATTCTGACATAACTGGTAAGTTCTAACTCATTTAGTACACCACCACTCTACTCCTCTAAGGCTGCAATCCTATGCTCTATCATGGCTGGGCAAGGAAACAGGGAATTCAAAAGGACTTATTTCTGAGTACACATGAATTGCAGTGTAAACAACAAATCGCCAGTGTTTCATAAAGAACTTACCAGAGTCTGCATTTTCAAAATGGGTGCTTCTCCATCAAAAACAAAAACAGGACGGATCCGAAAGAACAACAGCTTGCAAAGTCGATGGAACAAAGTGAGGAGATGGGCATTGGGAATGGAATTTCCATGACGGTCCCTTGCTCCTTTAACAGCTTGATTCAACCAAATGCTGATATCTTAGGAAAGCATTCATAGGAAGACAACTGGAGAAGATAGTCACAAACAAGCAATACATCTCAAGCATGTCAGCCACCTACGCCTGCTACTTACATGGCCTGCATTTGACAAAATGGGGTCCAGCCCATGAAAGCAAACACGTATGCTTAATGCAGGGCTGGGAATCCTGTGGCCCAACTGATATTGTTGGGCTCTAATTTCCATCAGCCTAGCTACCCTGGCTAATGGTCAAGAATGATGGAAACAGCCATTACTGAACATTTTGAGGGCCATAGGTCCTCATGACTAGTTTAACAGGTGCCACAGACAGTGGTATCAGGGCTACCACTCATGCCTTGTTAGGGAAATGATCTGTCCTCCCCACTCTAAATCCTGGGGCATCCTAAAACTCTGCTCCAAGAGTAGATGATGAAAAATGCTTTGGAGAAGGTTTAGGGAGGAATACAGAAGAGGGAGAAAAGCTTCTTCCTAGCACAACACGGGATTTAGCATAGTGCCACTGCAAACAACTCAATGCAAAAATCAGATACTACAAAGTTTGTAAGATACTCAAGCAAACTTAACATCTTTATTGCTTTTTAAATAATTGAATGGGAAAGACTAATTCTACCTTTTAAAATCAGTATCTTTTTTAAAAAATAATAATAATAATCAGCATATAAGCAAAGGGCTGCAAAAGCAGAAATGTTTGTTAAATGAAAGCCCCTGCCAAATTTAAGAGCCATGCTGGACAAAATAATAATAATAATAATAATAATAATAATAAATTTTATTTATACCCCGCCCCTCTGTTAAAACAAACGGGGCGGCTTCCAACAATTAAAATACATCAATACAGTCTAAAAAACCCAGACCCCCACCCTTCCCATAAAAACCAATTAAACTGACATCCATTAAAACCAACTAACACAAAAATTAGCATAAAATAAGCAATAAAAAACAATAAAAAGGATCAGCAGCAGGCAGTCAAAAACAGAGAGCAAGGGTGTAGCTCCTAATGCCGGGATCAATCAGGAAAGGCCTGCCGAAAGAGATCCGTCTTCACCGCCTTTTTAAAACTACTCAGGCTTGTCATCTGACGGATCTCGTACGGCAGGCCGTTCCATAATTTGGGAGCGATTACCGAAAAGGCCCTCTTGGAGGTAGTAAATAGCCTAGATTTTTGTAGCTCGAGCAAATTCCTCCCAGAGGACCGGAGTGCGCAGGGAGGATTATATGGGAGGAGGCGGTTCCGAAGATAGATTGGACCCAAGCCATTTAGGGCTTTAAAGGTCAAAACCAACACCTTATACTGGGCCCGGAAACTGATAGACAGCCAGAGAAGAGATTTTAAGACTGGGGTTATGTGGTCTCTCAGATGTTCCTGAGAACACTCTGGCTGCCATATTTTGTACCAACTGAAGTTTCCGGACCAAGCATGAGGGTAGCCCCATGTAGAACGCATTACAGAAATCCAGATGAGAGGTTACCAGCGCGTGCACAACAGTCTCAAGGTCCCTTACTTCCAGGAAAGGGTGCAGCTGGCCTATCAGCCGAAGCTGATAACAGGCACCCCTGACCATCGCGTTCACCTGACTAGTCATCTGAAGTGACGAATCAAGGAGCACCCCCAGACTGCGAACACAGTCCTTGGCGGAGACTGTAACCCCGTCCAGGACTGGAGGTTGCAACCCAATTCCTGGTTTCAGGGCCGCTACCATGAGCACTTCCGTTTTGTCTGGATTTAATCTCAATCTGTTTTTCCTCATCCAGCTCATTACTGCCTCAAGACAGTCATTGAAAGGAGAGACGCCATCGGAATTAGAGGCCGACAATTGAGACAGGGAGAAATAGATCTGAGTGTCATCAGCATACTGATAACCCCCAGCTCCATAACTCTGATTAATCTCACCCAGCGGCTTCATATAGATATTAAACAACATCGAGGACAGAATGGCGCCTTGCGGGATGCCACAAGTAAGCTCCTTTTTACTGGAGCGACTGTCCCCAAGCAACACCCTCTGGAACCTACCCGAGAGGAAGGAATGGAACCACTGCAAAGCAGTGCCTCCGATTTCTAACCCACTCAGGCGATCCAAGAGGATGCTATGATCTATCGTGTCAAAAGCCGCTGAGAGGTCTAAAAGCACCAACGGGGTCACACTACTCCTGTCGATGCTCAGACGCAGGTCATCGGTCAAGGCAACCGTGGCAGCCTCAAGTCTAAATCCCATCCTGAAGCCAGTTTGAAATGGGTCTAGATAATCGGTTTCACCCAAGACCACTTGGAGTTGAAAGGCAACCGCCCTCTCGATCACTTTGCTTAAGAATGGTAACATAGAGACTGACCTATAGTTGTTCATGTCCAGGGAAGGTTTTTTTCAGAAGCGGCCTAACCGCCGCCTCCTTTAAACACGATGGAAGGTGGGCTTCCCTGAGAGATGCATTGATGATGTCCTTAAGAAACACCATCAAGACATCCTCCCCCCACCCCCGGATCAAGGGCTGACATAAACCAGCATTGTTACTTATGGGAAACAGATGTTGGCACTAAGTTAAATGCTTCCAGGGAATGCTTGATAATTATTATTAATAATGATAACAATTATTATTATTATTATTATTAACCATTATGTCTAACCCTGCAACCCTACCCCTAAGTAGTAATAAAGATAAGTTTTTGTGCTTTGTATCTTAGTTCTTACAATAGGTGAGAAACAATTTTAAAAATAGCTTTGCTGATGAAATTTCAAAGCACATGCAGTTCATAGTTTTTATATTACATCTTGGAGCTACTGGTTTTGATAATCCAACAGTGAACACTGAATATTTTATGTGAAGTTCTCAGTTATTTACAAAAGCCCTGTAATAATAATAATAATAATAATAATAATAATATAATTTATTTATATTTCCCGCCTCTCCCTACGGATCGAGGCGGGAGTACAAAGATAAAATGTACAAAATGTACAGTAGTACAATCAATTAAAAAAACAAAAAACAAAAACATAACAATAAAACCACAACAGTAATAAAAAGAATAATAAACGATAAACCCAACAGTAAAAACAATAAAATAACAACAGTAATAAAACAATAATAAATTTACAATGCAAGTCTATGCAGCGAGTGATATAATCTTTTTCACCCGGGAGGTCCTTATTAGATGGTCATCTAATCTTATGTTCAGTTAGGGAGGTTAGGTGGATAGGATAATGTTTTCCAAATGTTTTAAACTTCTATTGCAAGGTGGGCTGAAGCTTAGAGAATAACTGTATGGTATTTCACCCCCATGTTGCCGCTTGTCTGTGTATTTTTGTCAGTTTAATGTTTATTGTTTTAATTATCATGTTTTAATGCTATTATTGGTTTAATACTTTTTTAAAGGGTGCGAGGGTTTTGGGATTTGGGTTGTATTTTAATATACTCTATGGAGTTTTAACTGCTGTGAGCCACCCCGATTGTTTGACAGAGGGGCGGGATACAAATAAAAATTATTATTATTATTATTATTGAGCAGAGTATTGGCACAACAGTGAGTCTGTGTTCTGCCACTCAACTCATGGACTGGGGGTACCTCTGCCAGCAGGCTCTTCAAGAAATGCTGTTTGGAAGGCTCAATTCAGTGTTGGTTATGAACCATAAAGCCATATACAGCACAAGCCCAGGTCATCTGAAAGATTATACCTTCCCATATGAGCCAACTGAGATTTTGAGATCCTTGGCAGCAGGTCCTTCTCTTACTCCCAGAACCTTCACAAGTATATCTGGTGGGAACACAGGAAAAGGCTTGCTTGATGGCTGCTCTCACGCTCTGGAACTCCTTTCATAGAGAGGCTAGACTGGCCCCTTCCAGAGTGTTTTTTCAATGGCAAGTGCAGATTTTCTGTGTCAACAGGCCTTGGGGAACTGACTGTCTATGGGGGAAGGGTTTTTAATAGTGAGCTGTACTGCCTATATTTACTGCATGGATATGCTTTCAATTATTTTGTTTACTGATATGTTCATAGTCATATGAACTTTTTGTGTGTTTATTTTGGAAGCCACTTTGAGTCCCAGTACTGGGGAAAAGGCAGGATGTAAATAAATGCAACCATCATCACCACCATCATAAATTGGCAAGGTATTATTAACACAGTTAAATTTCATTTTTAAGGATACCAACAGCAAGGATCTTCCCTTCCAAAGTTTCTGGGTTTATAGGTCTTCCAGAGCACTCCAACAGCTTCCAAAGCCCTTGAACACCCATCTTTTACTAAGGAATATAAAGGAATGGGAATAAAACAATATTGGAAGATCATACTTAAATGAACCTTACTAGAAAGAAAAAAATGTGCACAAAAATTCATTTGTAACTGCTTATTTTATTAATTACTATCTTTTTCTGTATCTTCCTATGTGCTAAGGACTCCATTGAATGTTTAGCTGAACGTTAAATAACAGATTATGCAAATAAGAAACATAGGGCCTTTGCAGACTGCCAGAAATAGTGCACATTAAATTGAGGCACTGCCCTGGCTCAGAACTAGGGAGTCATGGGAATTGTATTTTTTTCTGGGACATTGAGCCTTCTCTGTCAGAGAGCTTTGGTGCCACAATAAATTACAGTTCCCATGATTCCCTAGCACTGAGCCAGGGCAGTGCCTCAATTTAATGTGCACTATTTCTGGCAGTCTGCAAAGGCCCATAGTTCTGGTCAGCAAACAGCTTTAACAGCAGCAATAAAGGCAAATTCTTAACTTTTAGAGACAATCATTATACATTGAAAATTTAGGCAACTCCCATGTCCAATTAAATCAAGAGAACCAAGAGAATAAAAAAGTATACCCTTTCTGAGCATTGTTTCAACTGTTAATTGCAAGCTAGCTTGTTATCACAGAAACAAGCGCCTCTGAGCGCTTGCAGAGTCCTTTACTGATAGGAACCAGAAACCTGTGCTCAGCATTCCTAGCATTTAGGTTCTAAAATGCAGATTAACAAAGGGCATAACAGTCATCCCAACATGTATCACCATCATCTTCTCTCCCTCACCCTACTTTTGTTAACTGTATCTTTAATGTGATAGCCAGCGTGACATAGTGGTTCGAGTGTTGCACTCTTGACTCTGGAGACTAAGGAACAATTCCCAGTTAGGCCATGTAAACCCACTGGTGACCTTGGGCAATTGACATGCTCTCAGCCTCAGAAGGCAATGGCAGACTCCCTCTAAACAAATAGTGCAAAGGAAACCTCGTGATAGGTTTGCCATAAGTCAGAAATGACTTGAAGTCATACACCACCCTTTAATGTATGTTTAATCAGGTGACAATTTTGCAATGTCTCACAGTAGAATCATAGAATCATAGAGTTGGAAGAGACCACAAGGGCCATCCAGTCCAACCCCCTGCCATGCAGGAACTCCCAATCAAAGCATCCCCGACAGATGGCCATCCAGCCTCTGCTTAAAGACCTCCAAGGAAGGAGACTCCACTACTCTCCGAGGGAGTGTGTTCCACTGTCGAATAGCAGAGCATTCTATCCTATTGAATCTTACTTGACTGTCAGCAGGTGCCACATTAATTGTTTTTCAACAGGCAATCTTAAACAAAGCAGGCTTTCAGATAGTCTGCGAGATACTGTTGTCACCAGATAGCTCTTCATTTTATGAGGGAGAGAAACAGGAAAGGGTGTGCATGTCACAACCTGTCCCCTCATCCCCATTTGTAATCATGCTGCAGAATTAAAGCAGTTCTGATGCCACTTTTAATTGTTATGGCTCCATCCTGGGGAATCCTGTGATCTGTAGTTTGGTAAGATATTCAGCCTGGTCTATCAGAGAGCTCTGATGCCTCACCAAAATACAAATCCCAGAATCCTGTCGGATAGTGTCATGGCAGTTAAAATAGTGTCAAACTGCTTTAACTGGGCAGTGTGGCTACACCCTCTGTCTCCAATTGTTGTTCCCATTTTATTCTCCACATCTAAGAAGAGGATCCAAAACCTCTCTGCTAAGTATACAGTCTGGACTGTTTTAATATGGGTATATCTTATTTATCTTTTTAAATGTATGTGTGTTTTAAACTGACATTTCAAATGATGTTGTTTGTTAATTGTTGTTGTCCCTCACCTCCTTCCGTGGGGAGAGGCAGGTAAGGAATAAATATTATTAATATTATTGTTAAGTATTATTAGCAGTTACTCCTCTGCTGGTTTTCACTTCTTTAAAAAAAAAGTGGTACCTCTTCTGAAAAGTCCTCAGGGCCCATTCTAGGCTAGTGCTTTGGTAGCAGTATGTAGACCAGCAAATTAATTCAGGGCCTGAACAGACTGCCAGAAATAATCCAGCTTGATTATTTTAACTGCCCTGGCTCAGTGCTAGGGAATCATGGGAATTGTATTTTTGTTCTGAGAGATTGAGCCTTGTCTGTCAGAGAGCTCTGGTGCCACAATAAACTACAGTTCCCATGATTCCCTAGCACTGAGCCAGGGCAGTTTATTGTGGCACCAGAACTTTCTGACAGACAAGGCTCAATCTCTCAGAACAAAATACAATTCCCATGATTCCCTAGCACTGAGCCAGGGCAGTTAAAGTGGTCTCAAGCTGCATTATTTCTGGCAGTCTGTTCAGGCCCTCACACATGAAACGCTTCAGGTTGTCTAACTACCTGAGACTGAGCTCTCTTGAACTAAAGCTATGCACCCCCCTGGATCAACCCTGCCTCCATTGCTCACTCCTCTTGGAGACTGCATCTGCTGGGGCAAACGTTTTCTTTTTATCATGAAAGAGTCGAGGCGCAAGAGCCCTGTGCTTCTGTTCTCCCTGCTCTGTAAAGCGCGGCATTCATTAATGGCTTCATCGTCGACGTCTCCTGAAAAGAACAAATCCCAAATAATATAATATTAATATAGCACCTGGACTCTTTGATCGAGGGACGGAGAAAAAAGGATGAGGAAACTGGTTGATTTTTAAAAACAAAAATAGCGCGGGGGGCGCAGAGCTCAAGAAAGACTGATCGGGCTGAGGCTCCAGGAAAAAAAGGCACTCCCTCACCGGCTTCCTGCCACTGACGCCGCCATCTTGTGACGACCTTCAGCAACCGAAAGCGCGCGTGCGCCTCGTAGCGTGGCGCGCGCACTGCCTGCTGGGAGGTGTAGTCCCCGCGCCTCTCCCTCAATCCGTTGGCCTCCTCTCAGTTGGCCAATGGGAGCCGCGAGTTCCTGCAGCGCGTGCCCCCCCCCCCCTGAGGCTGTCTTTGTCAGCCGCGCCTAGGCGCCATTTTCAAAGGGCGACCTTATAAGCTTTGGGGCAGCTGCTCCACTGCAGAAATAATTCCAGTTTGCTTTAATTGCCACAGCAATTCTATCCTGTGGAAGCTTGGGATTTCTAGTTTGTTGTGGCACCAGCGCTCTCTGACATAGAAGGCTAAATGTCCCACAAAACTACAAATCTTAGTATTCCATAGCATGGCGCTTTGGCAGTCAAAGCAGTCTCAAACTGGATTAATTCTGCAGCGTGGCATAGAAGTTTGAGCGCTAGATCTTGAGCCAAAACACACTCTAGAAATAACCCAGTTTGAGACCACTTTAACTGCCCTGGCTCAATGCTAGGGAATACTTGGGAACTGTAGTTTTGGGAGACATTTAGCCTTCTCTGTCAGAGTTCTGGCACTACAATAAATTACAAATCCCAGGACTCCCTGGCACTGAGCCAGTACAGTTAAAGTGGTCTCAAATGATAAAATAAATAAAAATGATGGTTTTACTATCTAAACATAAAAGATAGCGTAACATCAATAATGTGTAAGTTTTGTGCAGAGTTTATTGGAGTTTGTAAAATAAAGGTTTGCAAAACTTTATGTTGATTCTTTCCTGAAAAAGAAAGATATTTTTAATGGATATGTATAACAGTAATTTAGCATTTGTTCAATACCTGCATAAACTTTGTAATTTTATTACACAATCGCTCCCAAGCGTCCTTTCCAACCCGCTTCTAATGTTATACTGAAGATCTTAGGAAATGAAGCGAGTTGGACAACGACTAGAGTGCATCTGACAGAAATCTCGACTTATCTGACAAGACTCGTCCTTGGAAATTCCTTCGTTCCTATAGAGAGGCAATACACAGAAATCTTTCTCCTCTGCACGTATTGAGTCTGCAGAGTCTCACCCAGCAGAGATGTTTAGGGTGGTAAGGGAACTGACACAGGTCGTCACGATTGTGACGATTTTAACAACTACTTTACAGATAAAATCTCTCAGATAAGAGCCAAATTAGGGCCTTTGCAGACTGCCAGAAATAGTGCAAATTGAGTCCACTTTAAGGGTTATGGTTAGTGCTAGGGAATCATGGGAACTGGTTTTTTTCTGAGACATTGAGCCCTCTCTGTCAGAGCTCTGGTGCCACAATAAAATACAGATCTCATGATTCCCTAACCCTTAAAGTGGACTCAATTTGCACTATTTCTAGCAGTCTGCAAAGGCCCTTAGATGGCGGACTTATAGCAGAATTGAAGGCTTTCATGGCCAGCATCCATAGTTTTTTGTGGGTTTTTTTGGGCTGTGTGGCCATGTTCTAGAAGAGTTTCCTTCTGACATTTCGCCAGCATCTGTGGTTGGCATGTCTGAAGATGCCAGCCACAGATGCTGGCGAAACGTCAGAAGGAAACTCTTCTAGAACATGGCCACACAGCCCAAAAAACCCACAAAAAACTATAAAAATTATAGTAGAATCAACTGATGAGGTGTCCAATAACCCCGTTATTGAGGATCGGTTTGAGTCGGTAAGTACTGATGACGTGGACGAGATCCTTGGAAATAAGAAGCCGACACGCCCACTTGATCCCTGCCCATCATGGCCGGCTGTCCATGGGGGAGACACCTTGATGACATTTCTTAGAGATGTTATCAATGCATCCCTTAGGGAAGGCTGTGTTCCACCTTTTTTTTTTTTTTTTAGTTTTTTTTTTTACAAAAATTTTATTGAGTTTAAAAACAACAAAAAAACCAAACACACACCAATACAAAAACTACAAATACAAAAACGAACATATACTCACATAAAAAACCAACACAAACAAAACATACATTCAATTTGTTATCTTCAAAATTCTCGTATCTATGACAGTTTTTATCTCATACAAACTAAACTACTTCCCACTTATTACCCCTGTACTTAGCCCTTTATGTTATACTTCTATTATTTCTTATCAGTTTTTATAATACATACCAAGCATTGTAAAATAGCTCTTACAATTATATTTACAGCATTATTTTACTCCATACAACCACTAATTTGATTTGCGACATTTGTCTTCTATCGTCTTCCAACACAAATAGTAGAATTATTTTCACCTCAATTCTTAAACGCTTCTTGGTAATTTCCAACCCTTTCGAATCAAATAATCAGTCAATGGTTTCCAGTGCTTGAGAAGAACTTCATTGTCCTCTCCTCTTATCAGTCCAGTTAATCTGTCCATTTCAAATAAGTCCAACATTTTTAACAGCCACCTTGTTTAAAGGAAGCGGTCATTAGACCGATGCTGAAAAAGCCTTCCCTGGACACCCAGATATGAAAAAATATAGGTCTGTATCTCATCTGCTGTTTTTGAGCAAGGTGATAGAGGGCTGTCGCCCTTCAACTCCAAGTCATCTTGGATGAAACCGATTATCTAGATCCATTTCAAACTGGCTTCAGGACGGGATATAGGGTGGAGACTGCCATGGTTGCTCTGGCTGATGACCTCTGTCGAGGCATCAACAGAGGAAGTGTGACCCTGTTGGTGCTTCTAGACTTCTCAGCGGCTTTTGACACTATAGATCAGGGACCGGCAACCTTTTTGAGACCTGGGCCGGTCTCCACTAGCCCAGATCTCGGCTGGGCCAAGGGGGGGGGGGTAATGACGGCGCGTGCGCGCTTGCGCGCGCACGCCCCCTCCACTAACCCGCGCGCGCGCCCCCCACGAGTCCCCTTACCCAGGGCGGACTCCTGCCACCGCCTCCTCCTCCTCCTCCTCCGCTGCCTCCTCCTCCTCCTCCGCGACTGCCGCCGCCGCTGGCTCCTCATCCTCCTCCTCCGCCGCCGCCGCTGGCCCCTCATCCTCCGCATGCGCAAACGCGACGCGGCCTGCATTTTGGACCAAAATGCAGGCCGCGTCCCGCTCTGCCAAAAGCGGGCTCCGCGGCGGCGGTGGAAACGGCGGTCGCGGAGGAGGAGGAGGAGGAGGCAGAGGCGGCGGAGGAGGAGGAGGAGGAAGCAGAGGTGGCGGCGGTGGTGGTGGCGGCGGTGGAGGAGGAGGAGGGGGAGGCAGAGGTGGCGGCGGTGATGGCGGTGGCGGCGGTGGCGGTGGAGGAGGAGGAGGAGGAGGGGGAGGCAGAGGTGGCGGCGGTGATGGCGGCAGCGTTGGCGGTGGAGGAGGAGGAGGAGGAGGCAGAGGTGGTGGCGGTGGTGGCAGTGGGGGAGGAGGAGGAGGAGGAGGATCCAGCGGCGGCGGAGCCAGAGGCGGCATCGGAGGTGGCGGCGCCTCTGCCGCCGCCTCCACTGCTTCCACCGCCGCTGCCTCCACCAACGGCCGGTGTTGGGTGGCGCGCGACTGCGCGCGCCGCGGCCGGCATTTTTTTCTCCAAAATGCCGGCCGCGACGTGTTTGCACATGCGCAAATCCTGTGCATGCGCAAACGCGTCGCGGCCGCCATTTTGGAGAAAAAAATGTCGGCCGGCCGCGGCACGCGCAGTCGCACGCCGACCAAAACAAGCGGCGGAGGTGCCACGGCGGCGGCGGCGGCAGCGGCGGCGGCAGGGGTCCGCCTGGGCCTGCAAATACGGCGTCCTGGGCCGGAACCGGCCCCGGGGCCGTAGGTTGCCGACCCCTGCTATAGATCATGTCACAGGGGTAGGCAACCTTTCCCCTTTAAGGGCCGAGGGACTTCAGCTCCCAGAATCCCAGGAGCTATTGGCCAACATGGGACTATTGGCCAACATGGCTGGGGCTTCTGGGAGCTGAAGTCCCTCGGCCCTTAAAGGGGAAAGGTTGCCAACCCCTGGATCATGACATCCTCATGGAACGCCTGGAAGAATTAGAAATTGGAGGCACTGCATTGCAGTGGTTCCATTCCTTGCTCTCAGGTAGATTCCAGAGGGTGATGCTCCGGGACAGTCTCTCCTCTAAAACGAAGCTTAATTGTGGCGTCCCTCAGGGCGCCATTCTGTCCCTGATGCTTTTCAATATATACATGACGTCGCTGGGAGAGATTATTCAGAGACATGGGGCAGGGTGTTATCAGTATCCTGATGACACCCAAATATACTTCTCCATCTCGGTCAGCAGCTTTGACAACAGATGGCATTTCTCCTCTCAGTCAGTGTCTTGAAGCAGTAATGGACTGGATGAGGAAAAACAAACTCAAACTGAATCCAGATAAAGCGGAGGTACTTACAGTAGGGGCCCCCAAACCAAGTATTGTCCTAAATGGGGTCACACTCTCCTCAAAGGACTGTGTTCACAGTCTGGGGGTGCTCCTAGATCCATCGCTTCAGATGACTCCTGAATGCGATGGTCAGGAGCACCTGTTATCAGCTTCGGCTGATATGCCAGCTGCACCCTTTCCTGGAAGTAAGGGACCTAGAAACTCTAGCACATGTGCTGGTAACCTCACTACTTGATTTCTGCAACGCGTTCTAAATAGGGCTACCCTTGTGCCTAGTCTGGAAACTCCAATTAGT
Organism: Phrynosoma blainvillii; assembly: GCA_026167975.1. NCBI lineage: Eukaryota > Metazoa > Chordata > Lepidosauria > Squamata > Phrynosomatidae > Phrynosoma > Phrynosoma blainvillii. The sequence continues at coordinate 210,106,764 of JANUYF010000003.1, read as the reverse complement.
ACAAAACATAGGAGCCAGGTTGGTCACCAGAGAATCTAGGAGTGACCACATAACACCTATTTTGAAATCACTTCACTGGCTGCCTATTGGTTTCTGGGCGCAGTACAAGGTGTTGGTTATCAGCTTTAAAGCCCTACATGGCTTGGGTCCAACCTACTTAAGGGATCACCTACTTCCATATAATCTACCCTGCACCCTCAGGTCCTCTGGGAAGAATCTATTGCAGCCTATCAAGGCCAAATTGACTAAAACCTCCCAGAGGATCTTTTCTGCTACCACTCCCAGACTGTAGAATGGCTTGCTGGAGGAGATCCGTCAATTTACCAACTTAAAAGCTGCCAAGACGGCTCTCTTCCAGCAGACCTTTCCTTTACAGAATTCCTCGCCTACAAACAAACCCCCTTACACTGTCTTTCTCCCCAATAGACCATTTGTTATTAATATATTTTAACAGATTATATTTTTAAATTGTGCTAAGTTTAATTCTTTTTTAAGGGGGGGTAAGATATATGATTATATAGTGTTGTTATGTATTGTATTGGTTTGTTTTAAAATGTAAGCCGCTCTGATTGCTATCATAGTAGAAAAGCAGGATACAAATAAAAGTTTTATTATTATTTATAGCTCTTGAAGAAGGGTTTCCCCCATAACTTGTCAAGCAATACAAATAAAGCCTTTTTGTATCACCACGGCTTATCAACATTTGTCCAACAACACCGAGGCACATCTCTCCTCCTCTGCTTATTCATGGTGTTTCCTCCTCCTCAACTACTTCTCATCTTTAGCAAAAGAAGATATTGGTGCACTGTTTTCATTGAGTGTATGCATAACACACACACAAATATGTATAGATGTTGTACTTCTTTTCCTTGAAGCGATGATCCAAGTGATCCATGTGCACACCAAGATACAGAATAATTTTCCTTGCTAACATAAACAGTCGTATGACAAAATCTCATTTCTGATTCTTCCACAGAGCCTATTCTACTATTTCTCTGTCCTGCAGAAGATACACTGTCCAAGAAGCAAAGATGCAGCATTTCTACCAGCATGAGACAATAAACACAGGCAAAAACACTGAGTGATTTGAGCCTTTTCATTTAACCTACATTTATGCCTACTTGGTTCCTTCCTCATTCGGCCAACAGAAGAGACATGCCGTTTTACATACATTGTATTGGATGCTGTGTGAACTAAATATATTAAGAGTGGGTATATGAACCATTTGGGGGCTTGCCCAAAACTTTCTTAAAAAATATACAAGTGTCTAAACTAAAACATTTTTTGAAAGCAAGTAGTTTTTGAAGTCTCTTATTTTTTTCAATAAGAGGGCTGCAAATCTACAAAATTACAAGACAAGATTATACTTTTTTGTTTTTTCAATTTTTAATGAGAACATAGTATACTTTCAAATAAAGCTACTTGACATGACCATCTGAAAAAAATACAAACAGTGTTCTGGACAAAGAGGTATATCACTGTGGCTGCCAGCGTGTTTCGGCACTTAAAGCATCTCCCTTATTAACAATGAAACAGTTAAAGGGTGACGTGGAAAGGATCCAGAAAGCACAAGAGGAACAAAAATGTAGATGCAGCCCAAGATAAGATCACTGGGTTGCCAAAGAAAATAATTTGTTTAAAAGCAACCTGTAAGAAGTGAAATAATTCAGATTGCACAGAAAGGTGCTAGAGGAGTATACACTCAGCAGTGGATATATTTTTCTGCCTCCCTGCAAAAGGAGCAAGCAGGTACCGCAGCTTTCCAGGGCTTGCTACAGGCTTGCCACTTACAACTGCTAACAAAAGTCTCAATACAATATTAGTTGTAGAGAGCAATATTCCAATAAACAAATTAAACATCACTAAATAATTATACATACTTTTAGCATTTGGTATTTTGTAAGTTTTGAACTGGACCATGATGTCCTTTATTGCCTTTTTGAAAATCCTTAAAAACAAACACACTTTTTACCTTTAAGACCATTATACAACAGGAGTTTCAAAAACTGTTTTAGAAAATGACAAATCTCATGCTTTATCTCATGTGTTATTTATTCTCTTTATAGGTTCCCACCCACCACTGGTTTTACTCTAGATTGGTTCTGGTTTCATATTTTGAAACACGGATCAATTGCCAATTATACTGGATTATAAGTATAGAATATTCTGTGCTTATATTTGAGTTAAAATCTCTCATTATCCCCAACATAACTACCCAAGCATATAATGCAACCAAAATTCCAAAGATTGCATTTTGTACTGACATTTCTATCCATTCCCTTCTCTGTGTGTAATAAAATTTCCCATATATTAATACATCAACAGTGCAGCACTTGCAAAAGTCATTCCTTTCAGTCATTTGCATCATAATCTGTGCAACTCTGAAAACCACTGTTCCGCCTTTCATGAAGATGAGACAACTTCTTCCAGACAGACTCCTGGTGGAAACTAGCACTAAAAGATCTACCTAGGCGCCCACGAGGCTTCTTGGAGATATTGTCTTCACTCTCAGATTTGGCTATACCCTGTGTCTGTGAGTGGGGTTGCAAGTCTTGTTTGGTGTTTCTAAATGGGAAGTTCCATGGGCCAAACCTTTGCCAGTTAAGCCTCTGAAGAGCAATGATGCAATGCAGATTTCCTCCTACCTACAAGACAAAACAAAAGGTTTTACATGTTTGACTCATATGCTCTCAGATTAGCAATAAAGAAACATTTGAGGAAAGTTCTATCTTGCTACCCACTTTAATCTGTTTCTTCTTTGCTGCACTTTCCCTTTGAGATCTCCCTTTACATGAATCATACATAGAACCTGATGCTTTATAAGGGCGTTAATTAACATAAAAAATGTATAAAGAGCTGTTAGACTGAATGGCATTTCTTATACTTTCTTCCTAGACTAAATATGTTGAAAAGATAGGAGAAAGAAGATAGGGGAGAGTACATGAAGTTTACAAAGGAATAAACATGATTATAAGACGTTTATTGTCTAACTTGTTTGTTTTTTTAACAAGACCATAAGTTTTCTACTTTCTTCCATTTATCCCTAAATTTGTCCTCCGTTTGGTTTCTTAACATCATTGTCAGTTTGTCCATTTGCATTAGGTCATAAAGTTTAGTTTCCCATTCATGTTCAAGGTTTCCCTTTACTATTTTCCAGTGTTTGGCAAGTATTAGCCTTGCCGCAGTAATCATATATAGGATAACACCCACTTCTTCCTTGTTTATTTTTTCTTTCAGTTCGATTGTTATATTTAGTAAAAAGAGTTTAGGGTCCATGTTAAATTTAATTTGAAATGTGCCCTGAATTCTTGTGTGGATCCGTTCCCAAAAATCGGTTGCTATTGGACAATCTCATCACATGTGGAGCAGATTTGCATTGTCCTTCCCGCATTTCCAACATGTGCTTTCTATTTTGCTGTTTGTTTTGGCCAATTTTTCTGGGGAGAGGTGCCATCTGTACAGCATCTTGTAATAATTATTTCCAATCAGCTGAGAATTTTTTGTGAATTTTAAATTTTTAAGCCACACTTCTTCCCAGGTTAATTCAATGTTTTCTCCAAAATCCTGCATCCATTTGATCATTGAAGTTCTAATCGTTTCTTCTTTTAAGTCAATATCCAGTATTATTTTGTAGAGTCTAGAAATCATGTTTTTCTCCTTTTTCCATGATCTTTTCTAACATATGCTTTTCTAATTCTATTCCTATTGTTTCCTTATCAATTTTGAATCTTTCCTTCATTTGAAAGTATGCTAACCATTGCAATTTAAAACCTTCTTCATTTAGTTCTTTATTAGATTTAATGTTTATTTCTTTTGTGGATTTGACTAAAATGTCATCATATGTCAGCCATTTCCCTAACGTTGATTTGTCGTCTTCATGAAAAGCTTCCTGAGGGGAGATCCATCTAGGAATTTTGTTATAAATAAATCTTTTATATTTCCGCCATATTTTCATTAATGCCTTCCTTATTAAATGTTTATTAAACTCACCGTCTGTTATTTCATTTTCATATTGGAGGAACTTATGCCAACCTTCCTTAGGAAACCATTTAAATTTAATGGGACTTACCAATATACTGAGTCATCATTCAACAACTGATTCGATGACCCTATTTTATTTTGGGTTGATCAATAGGATTCAAGCATTGTCTATGAAAACTAATTTTGTACTATTACTGAACTGAAACCAAACATAGCCCCAAAACAGTTGGTTATGTGTATTAACTAATGCTGAAATATAGTTTGATTTATCTATTTTATAGATAAAATTTCAAATGAAAATCTAAGTATTTGTTATTTATAACATAACGTCAGTCTGAAACATGTGGTGTTATTATTGCTATCCAAGTTAATTATTCCTGAAAACAGATACTCACTGAATCAACTATTGAATGACAGGGTCAACATTCATGTATATCCTACCGATTCAATGGGTTTACTCAGACTAACAACTGCATTTACACTTTATACATTGACCCATATACTTTTTAAAAAATTGATCCTGATAAGCAGTGATTCCAGACAGAGCATGAAATAGGTACTATTCTGTCTTACTATATATGGTAAATGATATTAGACTCCTTTGTGAATAACCACGATTAGTAATGTGACTGTCAATACTTTATGCATTTAATTTCCAGCTGACTCACTGTTTACAATTTCCCCCTACCTGGTACTATATCTGAAACTCTAGTTTACACTCCATACAGCTAATGAAGTGGATTGTAAAAAACAAAAACATGATTGCCGTTAGTCTGAAATGACTTGAAGGCACCAAAAAAAAAAAAAAAAAAAACCCAACAACCAAATATTTTCATTTTTAAGGTGCCACAAGATCATGTTGGTTTTATTGGCTACAACAGAGTAAAACTTGGGCTTCCCGGCCCCCTTCTTCCTCTCGTGGCCCCATCATTTTGATGGATGAGGAACGTCTTAGAGGTTGGCCGGGTTTTGCTGTTTCATAAATGTTTTTATTTGTTATTGTTTATATTAATTGTTTTTATGTCTATTGTTATTTTAATTATAAGATGTTTAATACTGTTTTAAGGGGGGGGTTGGTCTTTGGGGTTATATTGTATGGGTTTTTTATGTAAGCCGCAGCGGGATACAAATAAATTTTTTATTATTGTTGTTGTTGTTGTTGTTATTACTATTATTATTATATTAACAGCTACCCTTACTGATAATGCTGGATGTAATTTTTAGCAAGGGCTACACCTCAAGAGAGAAATGGGATATATTAAGAAATGTATTAGTTACAGAGAAATAGTCTTGATAATGAATTTGCAACAGTTCTTTTTATTTAAAAGGTAACAGTAAGGGTATTCCCTGTTGACAAGGTTGTCAAGTCGTATCCAACCATAGGAGGTGGTGCTCATCTCCGTTATTAAGCCGAAGAGTCAGCATTATTAAAGACTACTCTGTGATCATGTTGCCAGCATAACTGCACAGAATGCTGTTTTCCTTCCCACCGAAGTGGTACCTATTTATCTACTTGCATTTGCATGCTTTTGAACTGTTAGATTGGCAGAAGCTGGGACTAGAGACAGGAACTCACCCAATCATGCAGCACCTGGGCCTCGAACTGCCAACCTGCCGATCTTGCAATCAACAGAGTCAGTGTCTTAACCACTTGAGCCACTGCATGCTCTCTTTTTATTTATCTCAGAGAAAAAGAAAGCTGATTGCATTAGAAATAAATGCACTACTATCAGTGCATTTGTCACCTCCTGCACTTAGTTTTTCTGTGCCAGTTAAGTACACATTGATGGATTATTCCATCTTCTATATTAGTCATATAGCAAACTTCCTCACAGCTAAATCCAAAGGCAAACTGTTTCAGGGGATAACGTAAATACTACTTCAGGGCAAACATTCCACTCTACGTTAATACAAGACCATCATACCTTCTTTGTCTTTCGATACTGAATACCTCTTTCCAAGTGCCTAATATCTAAATATTCTGGATTTTGGGTGTTTAAGTCAGTTACAATGTCTGCCCACCTACACAGGAAGACAGAAAACAGATCACACATTGAAGGAAGAACTAGAACATTAAGTACACAGCACAGTGCAACAACTGAACTAGTAGTTTTTACAGTCTGGAAGTATTTGGTATTCAGAGAACAAATACAAGTTTAAATAGAGGCATCCTGTACAACATATGACAAACACTGTGCTATGGAATAAGGTGCAGGTGAAATGCAAGCTAGTTAGTTACATTTTTACAGCAGTACTGCCTGTGTGGTTTCCTCACCCAAGGGAACACATCCCTGGGCAAGTTACACTCTCTCAGCCTCAGAGGAAGGCAGAGTCAAGCCCCTTTCTGAACAAATCGTACAAAGAAAACACTGTGAAATGTCACCTTAAGAGTTGCCAGAATTCGGAAACTAGTTGAAGGCATGTAACAACAACAAACTGTGCCTCAAAATAGTGATAGAAGTCACAGAAGAAAATGTAAAAATTAATGTTCATGCTGTAAAAATGTTCATGCTGCTACATTTCTTAATAACCAGACAGATGTAAGGGGTGCACTAACTTACTTTTTGCAGTGAATTGTGGGATGCTTCCTGCTAGGTTCTCCAATGAGTATCCAGTGTTCCACTTCTTGCTGCAAGAGGCGCCCTCTAGTGCACAAAAGGCATATGTACATTTGCCATGTTAAGACACCTTATAAATAAAGCTTTGAATAACATTGTATTTATTAACATCACATCCGTTATGTGTCAAGACCCTTACTTGTATGCCTTGCTAGGTTTTACTGGGGTTGCTTCAAATCCAATTGGACAAAAATAATGATTTTGGCAATGGTAAATGTAGGCTATTGATTCATCTCGTAGTCCTTGTGTTAGTTTTGCCAGTGCTCCTGAAGCTGCAAATTAAAAAAAATTATTAAGCAACTGAAAAGTGGTTAGTCTGTATTAAAAAGTATCCTCTCAGATTTCATCACTACTGGGGGGGGGGGGGAATCTTTTATGACAGTACCTGCAAGATCTTGGGCATTTTATGAACATGTGTTATACACCCATTATCAAAAAATGTTGACATAAAAGCTATAGATTTTAAGATATCCATAGCTTATTAAAACACATTACTAAAGTATTGCTATTTAAATAAAACAAAACCCTAAACTCTGCCATAACATATTTGCCTGACCAAAAAAAATCTATGCCACTTCTAGAATCTGCTCTAGATCTCCCAACTAAAATAAGAGAAGCATTAATGTGGCTCTCTCCTTTCTGTTTAGTCATTCAATCCTCCTGCTTTACCTGAAAGCTGATGTGCATCACATATGAAAAGTCAGCTTAGCACAGCAGGTCAGAGGGAGCTCAGATGACACAGTACAGACAAAATGAAAAGGAGGATCCACAACTGCCTATTCTCTTATTTCCACAATGGAGGAAACAGCATGCAAAATGATAGCAACCCTTCAAGAATGTTTTCCCTCAAGAATACACAGGCTGCAAGATCCTAGAGTTACATATTGTTTGTCCTATCTGTTTCTTTCCCATTCTCTTATTTTCTATTGTTCCACCTGCTTTTATGCGGGCTAAAATTAGTCACTCACCACTCTCTCCAGCTGTCTTATACTTCCCATGAGGTTTATAGAGAAAGTATGAACATCCTTTTACATGGAAGTGATCATTGATTTGTCTGAACCATCTGAAAAACATAGTACAGTACAGAATTCTTCATTAAACACAAACGTGTGATTGCACCTAAAGCGCTTTGCCTTATTTCTTCCTTAAATAACGCAAAGACATGAGATACTGTTATGTTCACAACATGCTCTAATGAAATATGTAGGACATTTTCCACTTACAGCATAATCATGTGTGTGGCTTAGAAACAAGACCTACTAAATTCAGTGGTTTGCTCTGAGGTTGGTGAGTAAAAGATTGAAGCTTTAAATATATGTCTACAGAGTAATAATGGTATGAGCAATATTTAAAATACCGTACTATCGTAATGCATACATTTAACTTCAAGGAACAGCATAAGATATTATAAGAGAACCATTTTACCTCATTAATGTAGTATTTCCAGTAAATGGACCAAATCGAATTTCTTCAAAAGGAGACTGAAAGCCCAGTATGTGCAATGCTTCTTCTTGAGTAATAGGTGGTAAACTGGTTTTTAAAAGATGAGAAATTATTTTTAAAAACTAAACAAACATTCAGGCAAATATATATTAAGTATATGTACTAGGATATAAGCCCACAGAATATAAAAGGACTTACTCCCAAATTAACATATTTAAATCTACATTGTAGAATGACTTACTTTCCAGCTCCCATTGTGCTATATAGGAAATTCCAGCAGGAGACTAAAGAGGAAATCCCACAGGAAGTCTTATACTGTGGCCGACTTATACAGTGCCTTTAAAAACACACACATATAATTTATGTACATATGCCATGCTTTCATTTACTATTATTTAAACACAAATACAGGAAAACAATAAATTTTACTTTTTTTTAAAAAAGTGTTATAAGTATTCATCTGTAGGCTTTCAAAAACTTCTTTTTCACATATACTAGCCAGAAATTAAAAATACGTATTTAATTGTGGAACTCCTTCACAACAGGTGGTTTCTTCACACCCACCCACTCGCAAACACATACCATCTTAAATAACAGCTTAATAACTAATGGGACAGCAATATAGCATAACAGAACATCAGATGCCTTTTGACAAATATTGCAGTGTCTCTCTGAAACATATAAACTGAGCTAGCAAATCCTTTAAAAATAGTAGTTGTTTTCAACCATTTGATTACTGTAATTTTGTTTGTTGAATACACAACCATCATTTAGGATTTCATATGTTCTCAAAACTTTGCCCCCAATAAACCACATAAAGGCAAATAACAAAGGATCCAAAGAAAATTCAACTTATAGTGCTATTCTCCTGGAAGTGGGTAGCAGAACAGCACACACTGGAATCATCATTCTTCCCTCAAGGTGCAAGAGAGAAGGAAGCTGGATCTCACCACACATTACCATTCTTCAGAAAAATGACTATCTGGTACAACCTATCCATCTTGTTCTCTCACATCGACACAACCCCTAGAGAGGCAGGAAAGTGTCTATTCTGAACACTCAAGGTTTTAGAGGGGGTTACTTTATTTTTGTTACTGTTTGCGGTCTTTTGGTCTCCATCATGCAGCAAGAGCACAGCCACATTGAGGAGCAGAGCTTGAAAACATACACACAAAATTGTAATGTAGCTAAACTCAGCAGCCTTGTAATAGGTGCATCTCCTGTGATCTGAATAATAATATCACTCTTATAGTATGCTAGTCGACTTGAATTTTTCAAAAAGACATTTAAAATATTCAGCTTTTGACATTCAAAATTGTTAACAGCATTAATGATAGCTCTTGAAAACTACCATCTCCGGAGATCTAACACTTTTCGTTGTTTCACATCTTCAAGGGCATAATGCTGTGGACATTCTCGATACTGTTTGCTCTTTTTATCTACAGATGTTTTTTTGCTTCCTTGCTTCATGTTGCCTGTAATAAATGTTCAGTAAATAATTTATGAAAATCCGGTATACTTAAAAAAAGCATTTTTACAGAGAATTACGTTTCCAACAAAGTGGTTATAAAAATTATGCCATAATGAGAAAATTGTATTTCAAAAGCACAGGCATACATGTCTTACACTAGTTCTACTGTACTTTAAAATCTAACATGTGTATTATTATTAGTTTGTACTGCTGGCTTAATTTAACACAAAAGCTGTAATTCATAATCTGGACGTCATTCTAAGGTAAGAAAAATGACAGGACACAAGAAACAGATGCACAGAAAGCAAAAGATGAGTACAAAACAAAAGTCACAGGTAAGAAGAGATTACCCATGGCATAGAGACATAGCTGAAATATACTTGCCCACTGACTTCTGAGCTCTCAGCAGGCACTTTGCACATTTTAAAGTATCATTCTTCATTGAGGACCAAGACATTGGGGTACTGTCTTTTAACTACAGACAAATATTTGTTCCCTTCAACACATGTAATACGCAAAATCATGATGTATTCCAATTTCTATTACATTTCTATAAAAGGAAGTCTAACACACACATACACTAAATATATTCTATCTCAAGTTTCACATGGTTCAAAAGACACAATTTGCAAAATATACAGAAATAGGATTTGAACATAACAGTTGGTTAGCTCTTTATTAAATACAGAGAAATCTGGCACCAGGGGCAGTGGAATCTACAAAGAAATATTGCTGTGTATAGTAGATCAAAATTTAAAAGTACAACTGACATGTACTATCTATCAACCTCTGTAAACATTTTTGCTCTCTAAAAAAGAAAGATCCAGACTGTCACCCTTTGATTACTATTAACTTCACCCCAGAATGCCCCCACTGTGCCATATCTGTTTTCCTTCAAATCCCTCTTAAAATCCATCAGTTCTGTGATGCCTTCAGCTTAACACCTTAACCCCCATCTCTCAGACAAAATGAAGTCGAAGTACATATTTGTATGTATTTATATTATATATGGACACTGTAACAGTCAGTTTCCATACTTTTCTATCAGATACAGATCTGCATATACAACCACCTATCATTTTTTACTTTCACTAGAATCTGAGTCAGTCCCTATTTTATTTCTAATGCATATACAGAAAGAAAACCAGAACCAATTCCACTAATATAATTACTACAAATGTATAAATATCAATTATATTTGTTATAGCAAAAAGAATATATGACTAAAATATTTTCTGGAGTTATTTTTCATTTATAAAGGTAAAACAGACATTGACCATCTGAATGTTTACCCAGTTTTCATTGTACCTGCTTGATTTTTCAGATCTGGGGATGAATCACTGAATTCAGACTTATCAATTTCCCATGCCAGTGGAAGTTTTCCCAGGCTACAGGCCAAACTTTCCAGGTTAGTATCTTCATTGTAAACTATGTCTGACGTGCCAGTTCGAACACCAATAAAACCAGGAGAATAATTCCCGACACTTAAGGCAGCATTGTCTTGTAAGCAGGCACTAACTGTAGCACTTGGGCTTTTGCGAATGGATGTCACCTGGTTTAAAAAGGCATAGTCTGAACAGACAGTGTAAAACTTTTCTCGGGTGTGAGTAACAGGACAACCCCATGGATAATGCCTTTCTCCACTGGATCCCAGAGAGGAAACTGAAGCACCTGCAGCACAAAATTGCTTTACAGTACCATGAAGATTAACTGCTGAAGGCTTTGTTCCAGGTCCAGGTTCATTTTCTCCAGAATCGCTCTCTAGGTGAGAGCTTGCAGTGTTAGGCATTGAATGAATAAATCTGTTTCAAGATGATATGCTTCCCTCTAGACTGAAATAGTGTCTACATCACTTTTCCAGAGCTATAGCACAATTCTGAAATTTCTGAAATAAAAAAAGAAAATAAGTTTTCAATGGATATTCAGTATTGTCAAAACTCTTAAAGGAAGATATATGATTTGTTCACATTAGCAGTCGAGTCTCCACGTCTACCCTAAATGTACCCACGATGCCAACACATAAGGGTATTCTATATGAACCAAGACCTTCTTAGACATAGCCACCAATCTCCAGGGAAACTGAAGCTGAATAACTTAATGTGGTGCCAAAGCAAGGCTGTTTTATCCAAGAAGAGTGCTCATCCTGAGGGCTGTATGCTTTTTCATGTAGTCCTCCCAATATCATAAAGCCACACTAGCTTGCAAGACCACTGACTCACAGAAGTATGTGAGGCTTGTGTTGCACACTGGGTCCATTTTAAAACAAAATCCTCTCACTCACTGCATGTTGCTGGAGAACTTGCACAGAGATGACAGTGGCATTTTCACTTTACACTTTACACTGGGATCTCAGAAAGATCAGAACTGAAAGGGAAAGAAAAGACAGCACAGGACTTCCTTTCTAACAAACCTAGTGGATTATTACTATTTGTAAGTCTGCAGTCCACAATTGGGAATTGTGTAGCCTGACCTGTCAGCCAAATGCCTTTGGGGGAACTACAGCGCCAGGAACTCCCTGGATTGAAAAAGTGTATTTGGCACTGAAAATTTTTTGGAAGGGCAATATGATGCCCCCACACACACACCTCAGGACATTTTTAAAATGCCCTTAGAAATAGTTGAAGATGGACTAGAAGGGACTTCTGATCACTGGAATAACCTTTCTGTTCACAACAAGGGTGATGCTATGCCCCACCAATGGTCCAGCAGAGCCACAATTGGCTCTCCAAACCTCCTTTAGTGTGTCCTCCTTTGGTGCATCCATACTTTCTTTAGTCCAACACTTTGTTTTCCAGCAGTGGCCTGTCAAGTGTTTCTGGGAAACTGAGAAGCAGAACGTAAGCCGAAGGCAATTGTCTCCAGCAGCTTCTACCTGTACACAGTAAGGTACAACCTCAGAAAACAGGTATTCTAATTAAACATTATCGCTAATAGCCTAGCACAAATGTTTACAGCCAATTAACTAGGGACCATGTCATCATCTTGCAACACTGAATTCTATAAATGTCACTGATAGCATGGGAAGATATTATTAATAAATTCTATGACTCAAAGGATACATCAAGAAAAAGCTTTATTTAATATATCCTGAACCGACCTCCAGTTGTTCTCATTAGATTATCTCAATTTCAGATTTATGAGAGAACCACTTTCTCTATCTACTTTGTTCACATCATCTGTCATTTCATAAACTTTTATCATGTTCACAATAAGTTTTTTTTTTCCTTCTCAACTTGAGACCCCAAATGCTTTAGCCTTGACTTCTGCCTATTTGGCTGACCTTTTCAGGGCCTTTATCAACTTTACTATATCCTTTTTGAGACTGAGTAATCTCAATGTGAAGGGGAAAGCATTTAGGAAACCGCATGCAAACCTCAACCAGAGACTATGCATGTGAAATGACTGGAACAACAGAAAAGCTCTCAAAGGCTGCATCTACAATGCAGAAATAATCCAGGTTGATATCACTTTAACTGCCAAGGCTCAATGCTGGTTGTTCTTGATGTGTGACCTAATATTGGATATTTGATGTTTTAACTTGTTTTTTATGATGTTTTAATTTGTTGTTTTACTTTTAGATTGTACGCCACAGGCAGGCTTTTTATATATTCTGGATTTTTTATTTGGTTTTGTACAGCGCCGTGTACATCTACGGCACTTAATAAATAAAGCTAATAATAATAATAATAATAATAATGCTATGCAATCCTGGGAACTGTAGTTTGTTGTGGCACCGGAGCTCTCTGACAGGGGAGGCTAAATATCTCACAAAACTACAATTCCCAGAATTCCCTTAACAGGTAAAGGGATGTCAACTTGGATTATTTCCGCAGTATGGACACAGATAGTGTGTGAGAGAAATCTCCTTTAATCATAACAAAAGTCCAGTCCAGAATTTTATTTTTTTCAACCAGTCCAGAATTTTAATTTTAACACAGGCCACTTAAGATCTACAGAGCAGCTTTAAAAATAAAGCCCTTCACAATTATTAGCACACTCCCTTTTTTAAAAAAAAGCTACCATAAAATAAAGAGAAAAACATCCTCCACAGCCATCATAGAAAGAGCGGCCAATAAAAAAAATTGCCTTCTACCATGGCAAAATATTATGAAGTGACATGGCTTCACAGCTCATCTCACTGTTTAGGGCTACCAGGGCAGTGTTTAAACACAAGCCACCCATATAGGCTGGCAATGAAGAAAATCACTTTTGATTCTCATGTTGTCTCCAGCATCTGGTCCTTATGGGTGCACTGCCACAGAACCAAGGAGGTCCACAGCATGTGGAGTGTTGGAGCAGGGCTTTGGGTTCAAGTTCCTATTGAGCCATGGAAACACTTTGGACAGTGACAGCATTACCTGCCTAACAGGGCTGTTGTGAGGATGAAGAGAGGAGGCAGAGAGCCAAGGACACCACTCTGCACTCAGTGGAAACAAGGAGGGAGATCAATCTAAGAAAGCAGAGGGCCAACATGGCATAGTGGTTTCAGTGTTGGACTACAACCCTGGAGACCATGGTTCAATTCCCAGCTCAGCCGTGAAACCCACTGGGTGACCCTGGGCAAGTCATATGCTCTCAGCCTCAGAGGAAAGCAATGGCAAACCCCCTCTGAAGAAATCTTGCCAAGAAAACCGTCATGATAGGGTCACCTTAGGGTTGCCATAAGTCAGAAATGACTTGAAGGCACGCAACAAAAAAGCAAGCAGAAAGCAAAAGGGTTATGTAGCATCTTTGAGACTAACTGACCAAAAGATATTATGGCATAAGCTTTCAGACTTGGTCTACTTCCTCAGATGCAACCTGAGATTCCTCTTGTCTCTGAGGAAATCAATTTATCTCTACAAAAGCATATGCTACAAAGTCTTTTGCTTAGTTTAGGCTCAATGGTGCTACAAGTTTCCCTTTGCATAGCAATATTCCAGACTTAAGATGGCTATGGGTGCATGTGTTGTTGTTGTGTACCTTCAAGTCTTTTCCGACTCAAGGTGACCCTAAGGTATCATGGTGTTTTCTTTGCAAGATTTGTTCAATTTGTCATTGCTTTACCTTGAGGCTGAGAGACTGTGACTTGCCCAAGGTCACCCAGTGGGTTTCACAGCTGAGCTGGGAATCAAACCCTGGTCTCCAGAGTCATAGTCCACAACTCAAACCACTACAACAGGCTGGCTCATGTAGAAATAATGCAGTTTGACACCACTTTAATTGCCCTGCCTCCCATCCTATGGAATCCTGGGATTTGTAGTTTCATGAAGCCCCAGCACTTTTTGGCAGAGAAGGCTCAAGACTTTGAGAATCTACAAATCCCCGGATTCCACAGGATGGAGCTACAGCACTTAAAGTGGAGTCAAAGTGCATTCTTTCCACAGTGCAGATGCACCCTATGCCTCTGAACCCGGAGTAAACGAAATGAGCCAGCTACCAGGACTCACAGCATAGTCTCTGGCCCAAAACACACCGCAGAAACAATCCCAGTTTGAGATCGCTTTAACTGCCCAATGGCTCAGTGCTAGGGAATTCTGGGAAGTGAGACATTTAGCCCTCCTCTGTCACAGAGAGAGAGCTCTGATGCCACAACAAGCAACATAGTTTATTGGACCATAGTCAAGAATTCACTTCCCTAAAAACAGATGAAGGTCTTGTGCTCTTTCTTTCTCTCCCCATGATACTGGATGTGTGCTATTTCCCTTATGTTCTCATTTTTATTCACAAATACCACATAGGCACCATCAATCTTCTGTGTTTTATCATTAAAAAAAGAAAAGTCAATAGTGGTCCAAAACACACTGCAAAAATATTCTCAGTTTGAGACTGCATTAACTGCCCTGGCTCAGTGCTCGGGAATCCTGGGAATCGTAGTTTATTGTGGCACCAGGGAAGACTAAATGTCTCACAAAACTACAATCTCCAGGATTCCCTAACAGCACTGAGCCAGGGCAGTTAAAGCGGTCTCAAACTGGGTTACTTCTGCAGTATGTTTTGGACCTGAGCTCCAGAAACAAGACACAGATTACACACCTGAAGGACAGGCAACCCAACTTACCTATTATAATAATAATAATAGCAGCAGCAGCAGCAGCAGCATTCCCTGTAATAGGGGGGAATCAAGAGGCCTAGCATAACGCCAAGAGGATCCTTCCTTCCCCGCCGTCCTGGGCGCCAACCTGCTTAGCGGCAGCCATCACACGCAACCAGGTTTCCAAGCCCTTCCTGGGGGGAGGGGGCGCGCGCGCGGGGGGAGGCGCGAGACACACAGGGGCGCGCGCGAGGAGCAAAGCGCTCGAGACGACTCTCGCGCCCGCCTGGGCACGCGCTGCTGGAGGCCACGCCCCCCTCTCTCTCTTCCCTCCTCCAATCCCCTCCACGGCCCCGTCTCAAGCCTTGGTCTCAAAGGCAGTGACGTTCGCTACACTGGAGGCCGTCTCAGCCTTTTCTCTCGGCTGCTGCGCTGCTGGGAAGGCGCTCCTCGAGTCTGGAAAAAGAGGAGAGGAACGGTGTTGGTTGGTTAGGGCCTGAACAGACTGCCAGAAATAACCTAGCTTGAGGCCACTTTAACTGTCCTGGCTCAGTGCTAGGTAATCATGGGAATTGTAGTTTTTTTCTGAGACATTGAGCCTTCTCTGTCAGAGAGCTCTGGTGCCACAATAAACTACACTTCCCATGATTCTCTAGCACTGAGCCAAGGCAGTTAAAGTCGTCTCTTACTTAGAGCCTTCGCAGATTGGTAGAAATAGTGCAAATTGAGTCCACTTTAAGGGTTAGGGTTAAGGTTAGGGAATCATGGGAACTGTATTTTATTGTGGTACCAGAGCTCTCTGACAGAGAAGGCTCAATGTCTCAGAAAAAAACAAAAAACAATTCCTATGATTCCCTAAAAGTGGACTCAATTTGCACTATTTATAGCAGTCTGCAACCCCCCCCCCCTTAGTTAGTGTGCCTTAAGGTTGGGCTTCAAGTCGTTTCCGACTTATGACGACCCTATCATGGGGTTTTCTTGGCAAGTTTTCTTCAGAGGGTGGGGTTGCCATGGCCATCCCTTGAGGCTGAGAGAGTGTGACTTGGCCAGAGTCACTCATTGGGTTTTAAAGAATAGCCTAGGGTGCTATATTATTTTATTGTATTTTAAAACATTTTTTTAATCTTAAAGTATTTGATGTTTTTGCATGTAACCTGTTTTAATTATTGTGGTAATTTAATTCTGTTTTAATGTACTTTTTTGTATGTTTTTTAATTGTATTGTTTGTTTAATGTTGTAAGGTGCCTTGAGTCCCAGTCCTGGGAGAAGGGCGGGATATAAATAAATAAATAAATAAATAATTCCATAGTCCAGGTGGGATTCGAACCCTAGTTTCTAGGGTCCTATTGTGACCTGTGAAATGATGCTAGAAAAGAAAGGCTCTCAGAGGCTGCATCCATACTGCAGAGATAATCCAGTTTGACATCACTTTAACTGCCATGGCTCAATACTATGCAATTCCCAGCTCTTGCCATGGAAACCCACAGGGTGATCCAAGGCAAGTCACACTCTCTCAGCCTCAGGGGAGGGCCACAGCAAACATCTGAACAAATGTTGCCATGAAAACCCCCACAATAGGGTCGCCATAAGTCAGAAGCAACCTGAAGGCACACAACACGCACACAGAATTGAACATGCACAGCAAAAATAACTTTCCCCAAACTCTGTTATTTTAAACATCTCAAAGACTGGAATAAAAGTAGGTCCATGTCTCCAGTAAAGTCAACTAGATAGATGTCAGGCTTGATTATTGAGATTTGAGAGAGAGAATTCTGATGGAGAGAGGTAGAGGCAAAGTATGAAATCATAATAAAACGAATGGTACTAATAGATATGAAACCCACTGGATGACCTTGTGCAAGTCACACTTTCTCAGCCTCATACCATGGCAAAGGCAAGCCCCCTCTGCAGAAACTTCCCAAGAAAACCCCATTATAGGGTTGCACAAGTCAAAAACGACTTGAAGGCACAGGACAACAACAATAGACATACAGAGTTAGTGATGAACTGATTGCTAGATATTATAGAGTAAATCTTGTTGTACTTTGGTGTGTTTCATCTCATATTCCCTAGTATGGACTGCTTGGCACAGGATCTTAGGAAAAATAGAACAGGATGATTAAAAATAAGAGAAGACATTTTCTAAATCCATAGTTTTGAAGGCATTTAATCAATCAGTTTAATCTTCAGATCTGCACATCTAACATGTTGCAAAAGTATTTCCCCCTAACCTTTTATAATTATTTTTTTTCTTTTATGCAAATCCAGGGTTTAACTAAAGCTGCAAAACATTCTTGCATAGGAATCTGTTCCCTCTGTAAGACTTTATTTTTAGCAGGCATTAATGGGATTCCACAATGTGATTGCAACTAAGACTGATAGTGATTTTTTAACCACACCCTCCCTGTTGTACTTTGCTATGTTATAACCATCAATTTTGCTAGCTCTCTTTAGAGATGTGAACATCTAGGCAGAAAGAAAGAAAGTGGGGAGCAGGAAAACTATTTTTTCATGGGGTGGGCTCCCAATATTTTTCTGCCAGAAAAACTGGAAAATTGGCAAAAACCTTGAGGAAGGAGAATTCTTATGAAATGTTTTCTGTGTTAGAATAATGAAGCAAAATACATTTCAAGATAGAGCTTATATATTAAGGGTTGCAGACTGCCAGAAATAGTGCAAATTGAGTCCACTTTTAGGGCTAGGGCTAGGGAATCATGGGAACTGTATTTTATTGTGGCACCAGAGCTCCCTGACAGAGAAGGCTCAATGTCTCAGAAAAAAAACAATTCCCATGATTCCCTAGCACTAACCCTAACCCTAAAAGTGGACTCAATTTGCACTATTTCTGGCAGTCTGCAACCCCCCTATATTTGTTTTAACTATGCTTTCCTTCCACAAAATTATTTCCAATAACTATATACTAACTATATAAGACAATCTGCATTATTAGATAATTGCAGCCACTAAACAGGAAAATTAGGGCCAAAATATCCTAAAAGCACCAGATCCCATCTGATCTTAGAGGCTAAACAGAATCAGACCTAGGGCCTTTACAGACTGCCAGAAATAGTGCAGCTATGGCAGTTAAAGCAATGTCAAACTGGATTATTTCTGCAAGGACACTAGATTAAATGTTTGCCCTCTTGCTTGCAGACACATACTCTCCAACTGATCCAATTTAGCAGGGATAGTCCTGATTAATCCTCTGTTGTCTCACTTTGTCAGCTGCTTCAAAAATGTCCCAGTTTCTTCCATCCACAGCCTACTTCATTTCATGCAAACTGATGAGTTCAAAATGAAAAAGTTGTTGGCACTCAATCAACTCAGCCGTGGGCAGAGGAGAGAGGAGCAGAATCTTGCTTTTCCCTGGAGGCTCAAGCAAAAGCAAACTGCTGCAGGCTCTTCCAACTTGTGTGATCTTTCTCATAAATTATTTTTGCCACCTTGCCCACACTCTGATGTAGCTTGCCCACATGTCCCAGTTTTCATTTGTAAAACTTTAGACGGTATGAGACATCCATGCTGTCCTGTGCCCAAAGATTCACAACACTGTTCTGAGCTCTGTGCTGTGTAGTCAGTAATAACCATGTTATGAAATATTATTGTTGTTAACTGCCCCTGAATTGACTACAACTCATGGCGACCCTGTGGATGAAACATCTCCAAGACTCCCTATCTTTCACTGCTCTCCAAATCAGCTCCTGTAAATTCAGGCCTGTGAGTTCCTTAATACAGTCTATCCATATAGCGTGTGGTCTTCCTCTCTTTCTGCATCCCTCCACTTTTCCTAGCATTATTGTATTTTTCAATGAGTCATTCCTTCTTATGACGTGACTAAAGTACAACAAACCTCAACTTTAATCATCTTGGGGCCTAAGCAGACTGCCAGAAATAGTGCACATTAAATTGAGGCACTGCCCTGGCTCAGGACTAGGGAATCATGGGAACTGTAATTTATTGTGGCACCAGAGCTTTCTGACAGAGAAGGCTCAATGTCCCAGAAAAAAATACAGTTCCCATGATTCCCTAACACTGAGCCAGGGCAGTGCCTCAATTTAATGTGCACTATTTCTGACAGTCTGCTTAGGCCCCAAGCTTCCAGGGAGACCAGGCCTGATCTGTTCCAGGACCCATTTCTTTGTCTTTTTGGCTGTCCACAGTATCCTCAACACACTTCTACAGCACAACTCAAATACATTAATTTTCCTCACTTTTTTTCCCTCAAATACATTATCGACTTTCCACACTGTCCAGTTCTCGCAGCTGTACATGGTAATAGGGAAAACAATGGCTTGTACGATTCTTAACTTTCATGCTCAGTTGTATGCCTTTACATTTTAGGATGTTCTTTCATAGCTGCCCTCTCCATTCCTAGTTCTCTTATTTGTTGACTGCTGTCCCCATTCTGACCAAGGTATGGGAAATCTTTTGCTATTTCAATTTCCTCATCATCCAAGTTGAATCTGTTATTATTTGTTATGTTATGCAGTGGCAAGGTCTTTTACATTGCTTCTTCTTCTGTGTATGTGTATGAAACGAAATAAATAAAAATGTGTGTGTGTGTTTCAATAATGGTGATGGAAGAATTTGTTTCTAAACACAAATAATTAAACTTGTTGTTTAAAAAATAACTACAGAACTCTTCATTCTTTTCTTCTTACATAACCAACTGGCAAAAATTAAGATAGGTTTGCTATCCTAAAGTGTATCTCTAACACTGGGTAACGTGTGGTTAATATTGTATGGAAAGGTGGGGATAAGCACATTATATTACTTTTGCCTGTTGCATTGGCTAAAAATTGCAAGAGGCAGTCACATCTGAGTTCAGTGGCAGATGGGTGCTAAATTCTCTGAAAAAGAAAAATGCTCCACATGTTTTTTAAAATTTAAATGGCGAGGTAGGTGTGGGTACTTGGGGGGTATTTCAAAAAGTCCCTGGGAACTCCTTCCAGCCCACCATCAGCAAGATGGCTCTTTCTGCAGCAAAGTCAGGTTGAGTCTGACTCCTATTGGTTATCCCCAACCACAGCTGATCCACAAAATAATTTGGCAAGTCAGCATGTAGGTAAATCTCATTGATTCTATGGTTCTACTCTAGCCAGGGACTAAGGGCCTTTGCAGACTGCCAGAAATAGTGCAAATTGAGTCCACTTTAAATTGAGGCACTGCCCTGGCTCAGTGCTAGGGAGTCATGGGAATTGTATTTTTTTCTGGGACATTGAGCCTTCTCAGTCAGAGAGTTCTGGTGCCACAATAAATTACAGTTCCCATAATTCCCTAACACTGAGCCAGGGCAGTGCCTCAATTTAAAGTGGACTCAATTTGCACTATTTCTGGCAGTCTGCAAAGGCCCTAATAGGATTTTGGCCATGGGGTGATCAGGAAATAATGCTGCCACATACTTAACCTGGGAGTAAGCCCTACTGAATGTAAAAGAACTATATACATGAGTAGGGATGCCAATGCCAATTTTTCAAATATTTCCAAAAGTTGCAATTACATTGCCTGAACTTCACCCAACTATGAGGGGTTTTGCTTCAACATATCTAGAAACTTTACAACAACACTATTTCCATTCCTCCTCCTTATGTGAATGATACTGTTGCAACCAACAAAGATCAAACTCCTCCATTTGGACTACAATTGGCAAGTTCTACTTATATGGCACCTAAAAGTTTTTCCAGATGTAACCACACTGGGACTTCTTGAGAAATGCAATGTTCTCTGTCAAAGAATGGGGCAGTTAGCTTCACACAAGACAGGGCAGCCTGGATGTCAAGGGAAGTTACTTTTCTGTTACTAATAGAGATGAACTTTTATTAGCTAACTTTCATTGCCCTTTGTCCCTATCCCCACATGGCCAAGGCGGCTTCTGCCCCCTGCATTGATGACCCTTGGTTCATTTTAACTGATGACAGAAATAACACCTGAGAGAAAATGGAGGCCTGGGAGTCTGTGACTCTAACCACTTTTCTTCTCCTGTATGTTTTTAAACATCTTTGCCTGACGAAGAAGCCATCGAAGATTTGATAGCGTGCATGGTGTATTTTCTGCATTTTAGTTGGCCTAATAAAGGCATCACTGTTTTGTGGGTTTTAGATTTTGTTGTATATGGATTTTGTTGCATGGCCAACACAACTACCCCTGAATATGAACTGTTGTTCTTGCTGTGTGCCTTCAAGTTGTTTCTGACTTGTGCTGGCCCTAAGTAACAATTGTTCAAAGGGGGTACGCTTGTGCCTTTCTCTGAGGCTGAGAGAGTGTGACTCACTTGCCCAAGATCACCCAATGGGTTTCCATGGCCGGGCACTGGAATCCCTTATACCCCTGTAGTGGTTTGAGTGTTGGACTGCAACTCTGGAGACCAGGGTTCGATTCCCAACTCGGGCCTGAAACCCCCTGGGTAACCTGGTGCAAGTCATACTCTCTCAGCCTCAGAGAAAGGCATAAGCATGCCCCCTCTGAAGAAAGTTGCCAAGAAAACCCCATGATGACAACAACAACAGCAGCAGCAGCAGCAAAGCCTCCATAAAGTTGGAAGATGCCCTAAAGTTGTGGAAGCAGAAGGATGCTCCCCATAAACTCCAAGGCACTGCACATCTTTCACAGGTTGCTTTTCCTGCTCTCTGCCAACTTTATGGAGGCTTTACTTTCAATCCTCCGCTCCAGGAGTCCAAGATGTTGTTGAACTACATTTCCCAGCATGACTCCTGAGCCTTCGGAAGAGGTTTTGCTGGACCAATGCTGATGCCATCCCCTTGCCTTCCCTCCACCCCTTTTCCAGCGATTTGGAAAGGCTGAAAGCAGAGGCACAGCTAGAAGTGCAGGACAAAAGAACCGAGAAAGAGCTGCTGCTTTGGGATCATATAGATATATAGATATATATACATAGATCTTCCCTTCCCTGATGAATTATCCAGACAGAGCACAGCTGCTTTTCCTTTGCATTTTACCTAGGAGGGCTGCAATGATTGGAATTTGCGTCCAAGGAAGCCAAATGATGTCTCACTGAGCAGATCTTGTTTTGACTGGCTTAGAAAGGCTCAGCCTTGTATTTCTTCTGTGCATCTGAGAAGGAGCAAAACTTGTGCCTCCTCCCATCTTTGTCCTCTCTTGCATCCCAAGAGGAAATCCTGTCAATGTTTAGCCTATGGCTGACTTGCTGCTTGCCTTTGGGGACGCTTCTGCTGGCCTTCTGGAGATCTGCTGCTGGAAACCAGCTAAGTCCAGAGCAGAGTTTCATATGGGGACCAGGCCTGAGAGCAGATGTGGTCCTTCCTGCTCGATATTTTTATATCCAGGCTGTGGACACTGAAGGGAAGAGGTAAGCTCAGATGCTTCTCAGATTGATTCCAGGTTTATCGCTTTCTTTCTTTCTTTCTTTTTTAAAGAGTCTTTGGGTGCATCTGCACTATAGAAATAATGCAGCTTGGCATCACTTTTTAACTGCCCTGGCTCCATCCTGCAGGCACTTGGGATCTGTAGTTTGGTGAGGCACCAGCAGTCTTTGACAGAGGAGGCAGGGCAACCAGATGTCCTAACTGCAAAGAGGGACAAGGACATTGCCAAATAAAAGCTAAAAAACACTCGTATAAATGTAAATGCATACTGCTTAGTCTTGCTCCAAATGGAGTACATTTTGGAATTCCTCTTGGACAGAAGGTTGAGATGGAGGACAGGTCCTGGAAAAGGTGGACTGTCTGGTCAACCTGCAGAGAAGGCTAAAGACCTTGTAAACTTACAAATCCCAGGATCCCATAGGACAGGGTAGTGGTGTCAAACTGCTCTATTTCTGCAGTGTAGATGCACCCTGTGAGGGATAGTAAATCTGTTACATGGTGAGTGTTGCAATGTGAACACTGATTTTATTTTCAGTAGCCTCCATAGAGATCCAGTGTGGTATAATGGTTTTAGTGTTGCATATGATGCTGGGGACCAGGGTTAAATTCCCAGCTCAGCCATGAAACTCACTGGGTGAGCCAGGGCAAGTCACATGCTCTCAGCCTAAGAAGGAGGCAAAGCCAAACTTCCTCTGAACAAATCTTGCCAAGAAAACCCCATGATAGGTTTGCCTTAGGGTCGCCATAAATTGGAAACAACTTGAAGGCACACAACAACAACAACAACAACAACAACAACAAAGCCTCCATAAAGTTGGAGGATGCCCTAAAGTTGTGGAAGCTGTGGTTGTTGCCCTTTTTAATAAGCAGTTGTGTGGCCTGCCTCTTCCACTCCACCCTATATAGTCCAAAACAAGTGGGAAGACTGAAAGAAATGTCACACATCAGGAAATTGTACATATGGATTTGCCACTATGTAGTGGAGCATTGGACTATGACTCTGGAGACCAGGGTTCGATTCCCCTCTTGGCCATGGAAACCCACTGGGTGATCTTGGGAAAGTCACACACTCCCAGCCCTTTGATAGGTTTGCTTTAGGGTCACCATAAGTCAGAAACAACTTGAAGGCACACAGCAACAATAAAATGAAAAGGGCATTGTAGCCACTCATAGCTCCCTAACTAGAGGTCCTTTCACCCTATACAATTAAAGTGCTATGATTCCTTTTTATTGCCCTGATTCCATCCTATGGCATTATTGGATTTGCAATGGAGGAAAGAGCAGTTCAAATTCTATGGGCCTTTGCAGACTGCCAGAAATAGTGCAAATTGAGTCCACTTTGAGGGTTAGGGTTAGGGAATCATGGGAACTGTAGTTTATTGTGGCACCAGAGCTCTCTGACAGAGAAGGCTCAATGTCTCAGAAAAAGAAGAAAAAAAACAATTCCCATGACTTCCTAGCACTAACCCTAACCCTTAAAGTGGACTTAATTTGCACTATTTCTGGCAGTCTGCAAAGGCCCTTAGTCAAAGGGCTCCTCTAGGGCATTTGGCCAAATTGCTACTCCCAGGATACCATACAGTGTAACCATGGCAGTTAGAGTGAAATCGTAGTACTATAATCCTGTGGTGTGATGGGGCCCTCTACACATGTTTTTCAAAACATGAGCGTATCAAATTTATACGTTTCTTTAAATGTTCTCTTCTATAAATGTACAACCTGAACAATCCCAGCTATACATCTAAAAAGACAAGCAATGATGTGGTCCTGGAAGCTGGCCTAAAGTATATAGAGGTGCTGGGGGCGGGGGGCAGGAAGAAATCACAAATGCAGCAAAAGCTTGTTCTCCCTCAGTTGCACCCAGAAATACCTAGAAAAGGCAGCTGTATAGCAGGTGTGAGAAGTTTTGTTGCTGTTGTTATATGCCTTCAAGTAATTTCCAACTTATGGCAACCCTAAGCCGAACCTATCATGGGGTTTTCTTGGCAAGATTTGTTTAGAGGAGGTTTGCCATTGTCTTCCCCTGAGGCTGAGAACATGTGACTAGTACAAGGTCATCCAGTGGGTTTCATGGCCGAGCTGGAAATTGAACACTGGTCTCCAGAGTCATAGGCCAATACTCAAACCACTACGCCACACTGGAGTTCTGGCCTTCCAATTGTTTTTGGACTACAAATCCCATCAGCACTAGCCCAGCATAGCAAATAGTACAGCTTTACGGGGGAAGGGGCAATTGTCTGCTCTTGTTCTATAAGGATGGAAATAGGGTAATGGACCCATTTTTACCCATTTTATCCCTTCAGAGAGGAAATTCAGGTTCTCCCCTCTAAATAAACAAAACCTTGTGTATAAGTTAATTTCTCTATGTTTCCACAGACTTTACAGTACAAACCTTTTATGGATATATGTGTGTTTGAATTACACTGACAGAATTCTGTTATCTTGTTAGTTGCTTTTTAAAAAAACAATTCTGAAACTTTTGCTGATGCTTTGTGACCCTACAGATCTATCTGTAGATTTTATGATGGCTTGGACAGCCTTAGTCAGGGGCCTTTTGGGGGGGAAATATTTGCAACTTTTGTCCTTTTTGGCTACAGTCTTAAGCACAGTCAGGCAACTTAAATTAACTTCAGCTGCTTATTTGTCTGAAACACTAGAACTTTATATTTTAAATAAGTTTACAATGCATCTGATATTGGGGATTTTCACCTTGCCATGACTACCCTTTTTCAAATTTGTCCCAACTTTATATTAGGATTGAATATTGATGTATTTTCATTTAGCAGATATCTTTCTTGTTGTTACTTGTTATTATCAACTTCAACTTACAGTGATCCTATGAATGAGAGACCTCAAAGATGGCCGGTCATCAACTGCCCTGCTCAGATCTTGCAAACTCAGGGCTATAAATGATCTATCTGTAATGTAGTCTTCAGTTTTTCCTACTCCCTTCCATTTTACCAAACATTACCACGTTTTCCAGTGAGTAACGTCATCTCATGATATGTTCAAAGTATGATAGCTTTTGTTTAGTCATCTTGGCCACCAGTGAGAGTTCAGGTTTGAGTTTCTCTAAAACCCATTCATTTGTCTTTTTAGCTGTCCATGATATCTGTAAATGGCTTCTCCAGCACCACATTTCAGATAAGTTGATTTTCTTCCTGCCAGTTTACTTTACTGTCCACCTTTCACACCCTTATATAGATACCTGAAATCCTGGGGGCAGACCTTAAGATGTAAGATCTCAAAAGTCTGCAAGATGGAAAGATTGCTTGAGAAACAAGTTTACAATGGTAGGGCTTTCCTGAATGTTTACTACTGACACGTATTTCTGAGATGGTATGAAGTGGGTTGGATTCATTCACCTGTAGGCTTACAAAATCTCCAAGTTTGTTCTCAAACTTTCCATCCCAAGTCTAAAATTATAGCTTTAAGAAACTTCATTTGTTTTCATGTTGTAATTGTCTGTTTCCTGCTTAGGTTTACTGTCTCTCCAGGTGAAAATGTGTTCCAAGTGAAGATCACAGCTCCTGAGGAGCAATTTACACGAGTGGGTGTGCAAATATTAGACAGGAAAGATGGCTCCTTCATTGTGAGGTACAGAATGTACGCAAGCTACAAAAGTCTGAAGATTGAGGTTCAAACAAAAGACAGGCATGTTGCCAAATCTCCATATATATTAAAAGGTATAAAAATGGTATTGCATAATTATGTTAATTTGACCCTGGGAAAAGTTTATAAAATACCAGTTGGCTAGTGAGGTTTGAGCACTGAGTACTCTGGAGATCAGGGTTTGAGTATTGAGCACTCTGGTTTGAGCACTGAGCACTCAGGAGATCAGGATTCAGTTCTCTTTGGCTATGGCCTTGGGTGAGTCACACACTCTCAGCCCCAGAAAATCTCATGATACATTTGCCTTAGGGTTATCATAAGGCAGAAACAACTTGGAGGCACACAAAAACAAAGATTGGCAATGCTGTGCAGCCTACTACTGGGCTGCAGTCAAAGCAGACCTTTGCCTTAATAAACAAGTCCGGTATGTTGGACGCATTTTATGCTCTGTGCCCCTTCCAGTGGAAAGGTCCTGTGCAACATAAAACATGTTCTCCTTTTGTCTGTCAATATTTATTGTTGTTGTTGTGTACCTTTGAGTCATTTCCAACTTACGGCAACCCTAAGGTGGCCCTATCATGGGGTTTTCTTGGCAAGATTTGTTCAGAGGAGACTTGTCATTGCCGAAAGCATGTGACTTCCCCAAGGTCACCCAGTGGGTTTCATGGCTGACTGGAAATCGAACTGTGGTCTCCAAAGTGGTAGCCAGCACTCAAATCACTACGCTGGCTCTCATCTATCAATATATAGGCATTAATATCACCTCGTAGGAGAATGTATCTGTGTTACCTGATACAGCCAGCAGCTGACAACTATGGCAAGTCCCAGAAACATCACCTATGGCCCCCCAAAGGATGTATGTACACATCCTTGAGCCTGTGACAGATCCCCAAGCTACACTGGTCCTGCAGTTCCAGGCCTTCAAGCTCACCTTTCCCCTTTTCTCCCAGAAGATTCCTCCCTCCCGGATCAGGTACCTGAGCTTCCAGGTGATCCACACGCACACACACACATGCCTTCTGCCAGAGACAGGCCTCAGTTTTGTGCCCATTCTCCCCCATCACAGCATTCCCTGAACTGTGATTATCTGGCATCCAGCAGGTTTGCCCACCTTTTCCCTTCACAGAGCCTTTACTGAATGTGCAAACAGAATAGTGAGACTCCGGGTGGCATTCTTTTAAAAATGGGCTGTTTTTAGTTGCACGGAAAATGCCTCTCCATTATTCTGGGAGTTGAAGAGACATGTATCATTATTATTATTATTTTTTGGTGTAACAATGACAGTTCTCTCAAGTTTTAATCCAGAAGAAAAAAGTAACAAAAGTTTGAAAAGCGGCTACACCCAGGTCTCGTACTAAAGAGATGTTGTGATCTTTGTCTGTTTACAGGATAATGTATCAGAATCGTACCTCCTTGAATAATGCAATACATTATAAATACAACAAAGTAACAGACAGAATTGTCTTCTTACACCAGCTTGACAAAGAATGTAACAAATATTATTTTCTCACATCAGTTAGAGAAAAAAAAATGAAATCAGTAAAGTACAGTGAATTTTATTCAAATTATTGAACTTTCAGAGTGCTGCCAAATTCTAGAGTCTGAGTCTTCATTTGATTCAGTTTTATATTTTCTATTATTATGAATAGTTTTGGCATTTAATGTATTTAAGATAGATTGTGGAACATTTAAAACTCACTGTCTTGGAAAGACATGACATAAACTTTATAAATAAATATTTAAATATAAAATAACATGGTACAGCTTGAGTATCCCTTATCCAGAACTCTGAAATTTGAAATACTCCAAAATCATCCATGTGGGTGTCTGAGATAGTGACACCTTTGCTTTCTGATGGTTCAGTGTACACAAACTTGGTTTCATGCACAACATTATTTTTAAAATATTATGTATAAAATGTCCTTCAAGCTACATGTATAAGGTGTATGTGAAACAAAAATAAATTTCATGTTTAAACTTGGGTCCCATCTCCACAGATATGGCCAGAGGTGCCCCTAGGCTTTCGAATTCCCTCCATAGAGAAGTTACAATGCTCCCCCTTGTCCTCCTTTCATCTGCAGGTTCAGTCTTTTATTCAGACAGGCATTTTGGAACCTAAGGCTTTTAAGGAAAGAATTTGTAAGAGGGTGCTGCATTATCTTAACTTGTTTTGGTTTAACTACCTTTATTCTTTCCAAAGTGTGTTTGAAATTGTTTTAATTGTTAATAATTTAATTCTATTTTAATGCTGGCTTTTTGTATGTTTTTAATTATATTGTAACTATTTTAATTTGCAAGCGTTTTTGAGAACCAATCTTGGTGCAAAGGCAGGATATAAAAAATGATAACAAATGTGATGATCTGGCAAAACTAAAGTATGTTTAAATTTCACCAAATTCAAAGTGAGAGATTTAAGCACATCATTAACTTTGGTTGAATTGTGCTTCATATTTGTTGATACTGCATATCCCAAATGTCAGATCCTTAACTGTGATCCTGATACAAGAGTGATCATGGGCCAGGATTGAGACGAGTCTGAAGAAAGGCACTCAACAGATAACCCAAAGAAAAATAATTCAATGTGAAGTTGAAGGCTTTCACGGCCGGCATCCATAGATTTTTGTGGGTTTTTCAGGCTGTGAGGTCATGTTCTAGAAGAATGTATTCCTGATGTTTCACCTGCATCTGTGGCTGGCATCTTCAGAGAATGGTGGCATGGAGGTGTGTGGGGTATATATACTGTGTGACCCTTGACTGAGAGGATTAGCATGTAAATTAGCACGTAAATCTGTGTATTGTTCTGTAGAGGCAAGGCCTCAGGGTGGGAGGTTATGCAAGGAGAATTAGTGTCTATTTAATTAATGGAGCATTAATTAAATAGACACTCATTAAATAGAACAATACACAGATGTACATGCTAATCTTCTCAACCAAGGGTCACACAGTATATATACCCTACACACCTCCATACCACCATTCTCTGAAGATGCCAGCCACAGATGCAGGTGAAATGCCAGGAACATATTCTTCTAGAACTTGGTTCACAGCCCAAAAAAAACCAAAAAACCCATAAAAAATAATTCAGCAATTAAATATTAATCTGAGGCCAGGATACTTTCAAATAAGAAACTAAAATCTACTACTCATTACATATTCAGTATATATATCCCTTTTGAGCAAATACTAACTGGGGATGGGAAAATGAAATAAGAGTAGAGACTTAAACCTGTCCAGCAGAGCAGAGTTGTAGTCCCAATTTAGTGAGTTCTAATATTTAATATTATAAATATGCCTGTCTACAATGAGAACTGTGATTGCCCTTAGGAGGATGGAAATGCTTGGCTAGAAGAAATGAGCTGCCCTCAAGCCATTCTTCAGATTCAGAGAGATCTGGTGCATTTTTCTACTGTGGATCCTGATAAAATTGCCAAAGAAATGGGATCCAGTGGCTCAAATGGTTAAGACACTGACTCTGTTGATTGTAGGATTGACAGTTGGCAGTTCAAGGCCTGGGTGCTGCATGATGGGGTGAGCTCCTGTCATTAGTCCCAGCTTCTGCCAACCTAACAGCTTGAAAACATTCAAATGCAAGTAGATAAATAGGTACAGTACTACTTTGGTGGGAAGGGAAACAGTGTTCTTTGCAACCATGCTGACCACATGATCATAGAGTGGTCTCTGACAATGCGGCTCTTCAGCTTAGTAACAGAGATGACCAATACTCCCTACGGTCGGACACGACTTGACAACCTTGTCAATGGGGAATACCTTTACCTTTAATATTTATTTATTTATTAAAAGAAATAATTGTTGAACACTATAATCATGAGGCTGGACCTTCAATCCTAGATCTTTCCCATTTTTGACTACTTAGAACCTGGATATATGCTACTTGTCACTGGATTCCACTCAGCCTTGTTCAGCATCTCATGTCTCACTGCTTTGCAAGAGTAGGACAACTTTTTTTCTTTTTTCTCATCTTCACTTTATAAAACATTACTGTAATTCCTTTCTCACTTAACAAAAGATAAACTGACTCCAGAAACATTCAGGTGCAGACGAGGTATACCATAGTTTGTTGAACAAACTGGGGAAAAAAACGTGTGTGTTTGCTATTCATATGTGTAGATGACATTAAGTTCTTGAAACTAACTCGAACTAATTCTTAAATTAGGTCCAGATTACACACAGCATATAACTTCCAATTCACATTTTATGCCACATATATTGTGCACAGGGCCTGTTTACCATGAGAACTGTGATTGCCCTCAGGAGGATGAAAATGCTTGGCTAGAAGAAATGAGCTGCCCTCAAGCCATTCTTCAGATTCAGAGAGATCTGGTGCATTTTTCTACTGTGGATCCTGATAAAATTGCCAAAGAAATTCCACAACGGTTTGGACAGAGGCAGAGCTTGTGCCATTACACCATAAAAGACAACAAGGTATGCTTGTTGATAAAAGTCACTGTTGTGCTACATCAGCATATGATCCCTGGGGAATGAAGGAGGGAGCGTTGTCATAAACTTTCTTTTCAATTCCTTTAGTATCAAACCTGCCAGAAGACAGCTAGTAGTAGTGTTTATATGTAAGTACCTGACAGGCAGATGAAGGAGTTCAGACTGCAGTGAGAGAGGCAGAGAGCTAGGAATTTTAGAGAAAATCGCAGTGGAGCCATCTTCTCTTCTGGCCATATTATAGGAAGCACCCAGAGGCTAAAAGGAGCTAGGCTAGCCTCCTTCCTGCTGTCCTTCTACTTGCAGCAGAGGCCTTTTCATTCAGGTAGGGCTGCTCTGGAAGGCATTTTTAACTGATATGTTTTAGCTTTATTTGCTTCATTTGATTTTCATCATTGTTAGTCACCATGACTACCAGTCATGGAGAGAAATGTGGGTAATCCATCCAATAAACCAAGGATGGGCAATAGTGGCCTTTCAGCTGGTGTTGAACTGCAACTTCCAGCAGCCCTTGCAAGCATAGTTGATCATAGGGTTATGTAAATTGTAGTCCTTTTTTGTTTCATTATAATAATTAAACAAAAAAGGACTACAATTTATAATTGTTTAATTATAAAGGACTGTGTTCGCAGCTTGGGGGTGCTCCTAGATTCATCGCTTCACATGACTAGTCAGGTGAATGCGGTGGTCAGGAGTGCTTGTCATCAGCTTCGGCTGATACGCCAACTGCGCCCTTATCTGGACATGAGGGATCTGGAAACTGTGGTACATGCTCTGGTAACCTCATGTCTGGATTTCTGTAACGCACTCTACATGGGGCTACCCTCGTGCTTAACCCGGAAACTGCAATTGGTGCAAAATATGGCAGCCAGGTTAATTACTGGTACATCTAGGAGGGAGCACATAACACCAGTGCTTAAATCCCTCCACTGGCTGCCAGTTAGTTTCCGGGCACAGTACAAAGTGTTGGTTTTAACCTTTAAAGCCCTACATGGCTTGGGTCCATCTTATCTTAGGGACCGCCTCTCCCCGTATGATCCCCTCGCGCACTTCGGTCCTCTGGGAGGAATCTGCTACAACCAATAAAGACCAGGCTTTCGCAGACCTCCCAGAGGGCCTTTTGTGCGACCGCTCCCAGATTGTGGAATTGCCTGCCGGACGAGATCCGTCTTATTACTACCCTTGCTGCCTTTAAAAAGGCAGTAAAGACAGATCTCTTCCGGCAGGCCTTTCTGGAATAGCTGCCCGGCAAGAATTGAACGTGACCTGCCAGTTTTTCCGCCGTTGTGATATGTAGGTAATTTGGTCAGGATGGTTTGGTGTTTTTAATTGAATTTGTTTTGATTTTAATTTCATGATAGTTTAATTCTGTTTTAAGGGGTGGGTGGGTTAGTGGTGGGAGTATGGAACTGTTTTAACTTGTTATATTTTAATCTGTTGTACGCCGCCCCGATTGCTGAGCAGAGGGGCGGGTTATAAATAAAATTTATTATTATTTTTATTATTATTAATAATAAATAAATGAGAAAGTAGAAGCAAGGCAAAAACATACAGATTTCTGTGCTGGATCAGGCTGAGACCCACTTAGGAGCTAAGCAGACAGCGCAAAGCGCCGTCTTCAAGGAAGGGGAGGGGCAGTCACACGCTGGGCGCCCCAACCCCTTCCCCAAAACGTCCTCGGAGCAGCCGGCCCTCCGCACGGCTGGCGCTCCGAGGATGCCCTCCCGCTGCAGCATCCACACACACTGCAGCGGAAGAGTCACCGAAGGTGCGCCAGCAGCCTTTTGCGGTGCACCTTCAGCGATTTGTGGAAGGAACGCTATTTTAGTGCTCCTTCCAGGGGCGGTAAAGCTGCACCGCGGGGCCAAGGAATGGGGATGCCTCAGCCCCGATCCGCAGCTTCCTGGGGTGGCCCCGTGCCACCCGTCTACTTCCCCCCTTAGTCTAGCATGAGCACCAAGTAGGATTCCTATAGGAAGTCATGGGAAAGGAAATGGAATGGAAACCATGATCACCCTCTGTGTTGTCCCCATATCTGGATTTTAAAGCTAAACCTAGAGGTTCCCCTTCACTATCATCACTGATCATTTTTGACAAACATTTTATCCATTCATTGCTATAACCCTTTTTAAAAGATACATTTTATGTTGCCTGAGCCTGTCTTCTGGTAGTAAATTAAATGTGAAAAATGCCCATGTTTATCATAAACATGGCAAATTTTTTTCCAAGGAAGCATAATACAGTGGGTCCTTGGTATCCACTAGGGTGTGGTGCCAGGACCCTCCATGGATTCCCAAATCCATGGATGCTCAAGTCCTATTATATACAGTGGCATAGTAAAATGGTATCCCTTATATAAAATGGCAAAATCAAGGTTTGCTTTTTGAATTTACATTTTTAAAAGAATATTTTCACGTCATGGATGGTTGAGTCCATGGATACAGAGGGCCAAGTGTAATAAATTAGTAGTAGAAGGAGAAAGTATTAACAAAAAGTAATAAATTAGTAGTAGAAGGAGGAAGAGAAAGTATTAACAAAATTAATAATTTGCCCTCAAGATATTTTGGGCTTGGGGCATTGGCCATTTTTTGAGAGAACCAAAGAGATTCCTTACTCCTGCATTTATAACTCTCCAGGGCATCTGAGGATTGGTTTAATTCCCTTGGGACAGCATGAGTAAAGCATTGGCACAATTGTTATAATGGATGGTTGTTCATTTTCTCTTTCTCTCTCTTTCTTAACCAATATTTGTTTTTTGTATATTCTACTTAATGCTGTGGAACACATCAGTTCTGTATGACAATTTCTTACTGAATGGTCCTAATTCGAACTCAATAAATTGTTAGTGATGACCCGGTATGCTTGTTGAAAAATAATAATAGTAGTAGCAGCAAGATTATTGGCAGTCATAAATTCTGTGTCACTGTGTTCTGCAGTTCTTCCATTTCACAAACTGAAGCAAGAATTTATTTACATTGGATGAACCATGTTTCTGGAAGAGCAAGAATGTAATTCAGCTATTCTATTCATAATTTTAGGTTTATATAAAGACCCATGGCGAACATGTCGGTTTTAGGATTTTCATGGATGCCATTCTACTTTCTTTGACAAGAAAAGTGAGTACATGTTTTAAATGCATTCTAGTTGTAAATAATTTTCAATTTGTCCACATTTTAATTAAATTTAAATGTGACATCCTCTGCTCTGCACATGATACCTGAAGCACTACAAAACACAATAAATCAACTCTAAAAAAAAAAATTGCTTAAAAATTTATCTGAGACCTAGAAGACCTAGACACATCAGTAAAAAAACTAGACAGAAACTTCAAAATGATAAAAAGAAACAGTTCTGACTGCTATTACCCAGGGAGAAAGATTTATAGGAATTATAGCTACTGAAAATTCAACAAAGTGCAGCTGCCTGAGCTTCAGATTCATAATACTGATCTGCCTAACTATTGGAGAAAATATGGAGCCTGAAAAACCTTGCAGGTTAAATCCTATAGACTGAACAGAACTGCTACTATCAAATCATTGCCATGCCTGCTAGGAGCAGAAACACTGAAAAGCTATGTCCTTAAGTCCCAACTCCAGTATCTCAGACAGATTTTGTAATCTAGATCAGAAAATGCTGCTTCTGTCTAACAAATGTCATCAAGCAAGACAATAAAAAAAAATCAATGTGGCACCTTAAAGACCACATTTACAGGCACATGGAATATTATCCAGTGTTTCAGGTATATATATATATATATATATATATATATATATATACACACACACACACACACGCAAACACACATCACAGATGGTTAGGGGTGACATTGTAGACAGAAAAGGAAATTATATACAGAATATTCTGACAATGACATTATTACCAGCAGCTATCCACAAAGCATGCATGTAGTGTCTGGCATTCTCCCATAGTTTATCAAATGGATGGTTCATAGTATTCCATGGTCCAAAACACACTGCAGAAATAATCTAGTTTGAAACAGCTTTAACTGCCCTGACTCAGTGCTAGGGAATCCTGGGAATTGTAGTTTATTGTGGCACCAGAGCTCTCTGACAGAAAAGGGCTAAATGTGTTACAAAATTACAGTTCCCAGAATTCCCTAGCATTAAGCCAGGACAGTTAAAGCAGTCTCAAACTGGATTATTTCTGCAGTATGTTTTGGACCCAGTGTTGTTCCAAATAAGTGTACAGTTACTGTTTGGTTTGGTTTTGTGTTGGCATGTATAAATACCCTAAGGGCACCAGATCCCATCTGAATCTGGAAGCTAAGCAGATTCAACTCTGGTTAGTAGTTGGATGGGAGATTGCCAATGAATACCAGGTGCTGTAGGCCATATTTCAGAGGAAGGAACTGACAAAACCACTTCTGAGTATTCCTTGCCTAAGAAAATCCTATGAAATTAATGGGGATGTCATAATTTGACAGGCATCTTGGAAGTCCTATGCACACATGCATTTTGGCTCACTTTCCCCACCCCACAGTCCCTGGAACCTACTTTTCAGAAAATACCTCTAGTAAATATTGGGCACTGTAGCTGAAATCTAAAGAGTTCCTTGCACATGTCTTTGCACTTACAAGCCCACCCAGAGAAGGCTTTAGTTTCTCCCTTCCAGTAGTGGCTGCCCCAGCTGCACTGAATGCTTCTCTTCTGGCTGATTCCAGCATTTAGGAATTTCAGGTTGGGGTCCCTGAAAAGCACCGCTACGTGCAGAAAACATTTTGTTCCACCCTTCAGATCCCTATATAAAATCAGAGATGCCTTCAGGGTGTGTCACAAGTATTGCAAAAACCAAATCCAGATGACTATGGCATGCTGACTGTGAAGCAAAGCAAGAAATCGCCAGGGTCATTAACATGAGTAATAATTGTTCCTTACCAGAGCACACCCAGAAAAGGCAGCAGGGAGGATTTTTAATAGTTTTCTTGAAGCAGGAAGTTTAGGCTATACAACTTCTTCAGTCACAGTATGGCACAATTAAGGAAATGTACTTATGTGGGTAGGATCAAACTAGACATGGCATCGGTGTTTACCAATCTAAGACTGTGTTATGTAGGAGACAACTAGGTTTAAGTTTCCATTCCACCATGAAGTTCACTGGGTATCCTTGAGGCACTCGCTGTCTTTTAACCAACCTCCCTTTCAGGGTTGTTATGAAGATAAAATGGATTTGTGCTTTTCCTTGGGCTCTCTGAATGAAAGGAGAGGGGGAAATGAATGAATCAGTGCAATCAATGTTTAACATTTCCCCCTTTTATAAAATCATCTGTAGTGGACCTTAGCTAGTTTGGGACTGAAAATCTGAAAATTACCCCAATGCCATGAATAACAACATTCGGTGCAGTCATGCTGGCTACATGACCACCAGAGCAGTCCTCGGACAATGCTGGCTCTTCAGCTTAGTAATGTGGTGAGCACCGCTCCCTACAGTTGGTTACGACTAGACATTCATGTCAAGGGACTACCTTTACCTTTACCTTACCATGGGTAAAATAGATAGTTATATAGGACTGTATGTTGTACCAGTAGAGGTGGATAGCAGTGTGGGTGAACGCAGTTTTCAGCAAGCCATACCCCACCCCACTACATGGTTCCTATCTAGCACTGACCTCCCCTCCGCAGCTGATTGTAAGGGGCGGGGGGGGGGGAAGGAGGTCTATGGCTTGAACTATTGAATAGTTATCCCTTCTTTACCTTACAAAACTCAAACTGCCGAGTTTAGCAGTTAACTTAGCTACTGTATAGCTGAGAAACTTAGTTTAACTTAGCTACTGTATAGCTGAGAAAAATATGATTTCCAATTTACATTGAGATTACAGACCAGCAGAGGGCACTGCACTCTTAAAAGATTTTAGACTTGTCACTATTATTCTTCGAAGTATATATTCTAATTTGTCCTAGAGACAGAAGTACAGTATAATCAAAGTGATTTTTATTCAATATTCAGTAATAACATGTACACACAACTACACACTTACACAAACATAAACATACAGAGACAAATTCAATTTCCCCCTTCTCCTCCCCCTTTTATTTAAAAAAAGAGTAAAAGAAGAGTAAAAAAAGAAAAAGAAAAAGCACAGTATAATCAATATCAGATTAACTTTGCCTTTTGAAAATTGGCCCAAACTGCTTCCCAGAGAATCACACTATCTTTTGGTAATGTAATGGTTAAGAAATTGAACTACAACCCAGCCCTTCTTTCATGGCTTTAGCCTCCAATCTAGGAAGCTGAAATGTGGGAATAACTTTACCTGGCAGGACTGTTGTAAGTGTAAGGTATGTAGAGAATTTAAGTAAGTGGTAAACAAATGTACATTTAATTAATCATTAAAGATTGGAATTTTGAAGATAAAGATGTCTTAAATTGTGCCTAGAAAACTGTAGAAAAGTAATGAAGATCTTGGAATACTTATACAATATAAATTTGGTAATCTTCTCCTGTCAGGAATCAAGCTGCCATGAATGGTCCAGCTTTACCTGCCAGATATTCTTCAAGAGCCAGAATACATTTCGTTAAGGAATGTTTCCCTTGTTAGTTATGTATGAACTCTAGCAATCACTTAAATGAAAAAGAGAAGTAATTTTGGGGGTAGTAAAAGTGTGGCCCAATACAGTAGTATAATATAATTTGTTTGCTTGCATGTTGTAGGTGAAAATGCCAGATGTAGAGTTTTTTGTCAATTTGGGAGATTGGCCTCTGGAGAAAAAGAAATCCTCGCAGGACATCCATCCCATATTCTCATGGTGCGGATCCAACGATTCAAAAGACATTGTAATGCCAACATATGACCTGACTGACTCAGTACTAGAAACAATGGGGCGGTAAGAATTCCTATAACACTTTGTGAAGTCATGAAAAGTATAATAAGTCTTCAAGTAATGCTGCTTCTAGCCAGCATTTATTACAACAAGCCACCAACTCTGTATATGGAAAATGGGAAGAGAAGGAAGGGGAAAGACTTGACTGGATGATATGTTTCTTGGGGGCTGGATGGAACAAGACAGCAAACTCAAAAAATGTACTAGAAGTCATTGAATTTCTGAGCTGTCACTTTCTCCAAAATGAAAACCAATTAAAATGATTCACTGTGCATACTATATACATTAGTGAAGTACAAGCTTATTATAGTCTCATTTGCTGGTAAACTAATTGAACCTGATGCTTTCTCTTGAACTTTTTCCTGTGCCTGTGACATTTCTAACATCTGTCTTTTCTTCCTCTGTGGTGCCTCCTGACATATTTTAATATTTGTATGGATGTTGTACAGAACCATACGAAACTGGGGTACTTTTGGCTTATTGTTATATCTATAATGGAACTCATACTGTAGCATTCCTTGCTTATTTTTTCATCTTATTGATTTGCTACAGCATATAGTATAGGCATCCTTTCACCCTATCTGTTCAACTTGGACACAGAAGAAGGAGGAGTGAAAATAGGAGGAAGGAATATCAAGAATCTAAGATATGCAAATGACACCATAATACTAGCAGAAAATCCCACAGACCTGGAACATCTACTAAGAAAGATCAATGAAGTGCTAAGGCAGGCTTAATGTTGGACATAAAGAAAATAAAAGTAATGACCACCGAGGACCATCACAAGTTCAACCTAGAAAATGAGGAAATAAAAATAGTAAAAGAATTCCCATACCTGGGATCAAACATTGATAGAAATGGAGACTGCATTCAGGAAATCAGATTAAGAATGGGGAGGGTGGCTCTGAAAGAACTAGAAAAGATTCTAAAACAAAAAGATATACAACTCAGCACAAAAGTTAGAATCATACAAGCTATTGTATTCCCTATTACCATGTATGGATGTGAGAGCTGGACAGTTAAGAAAGATGATAGGAGGAAAATCAATTCATTTGAGATAATGTGGTGCTGAAGAAGAGTGCTGAGGATCCTATGGACAGCCAAAAGGACAAACAAGTGGGTCCTAGAGGAGATCAAGCCAGAACCCCCCTTAGAAGCCAAGATGACCAAACTAAGGCTGTCATATTTTGGACACATCATAAGAAGGGAGACCCAGTAGAAAAGACAACACTGCTGGGGAAGGTGGAGGGAAGTAGGAAGAAAGGAAGGCCACATGCTAGATGGATGGACTCTATTAAGGAGGCCATGGGTATTAAGGGGTTGCATGATTTAAGCAGAGCAGTGGAGAACAGTGAGTCTTGAGTTGTCTCATCCATAGGGCCGCCATGAGTCGAGATCAACATGAGGGCAGTGAACAACAAAATAGTATAGGCAGGGACTGGGTGGGGGGAAGAACCAAAGGATGGCTTAACCATAGAACAGAACAACCCAGAATAGATTTCTTAACTGTAGGAGTCACTGGGGGTCTCTTTCACTGAGTGGCAGGCAGTAACAATCTTTGTTTCATCCCTGATGCAGGATAAGGTAAAGGTAGTGGAAGGAGATGGTCAGGAAGGCAGTAACATTAGGTGGTGTGAAGAGGTGAGCTGAGACAATGGAGGGGATGTGGTAGTCATAGCTGCCCTTTGGCTCTTCTCTCTATTAGAAAGTACAGTAGGCCCTTGGTATCCACTAGAGTTTAGTTCCAGGATCCCCATGGATAACAAAATGGTGTCCCTTATATAAAATGACAACATCAAGGTTTGATTTTTGGAATTTATTTATTTTAAAATATATATATTTTCAAGCCATGGATGGCTGAATCTGTGGATAAATAATAATAATAATATTTATTTATAGCCCGCCTTTCTGCCCAACAATCTAAAGAATCCTTAGATATGCTGGGTTGACTGTAAAATTGTTTATCCCACATATCTTGAACCCACTAAGCTATCTGGTTGCCCTCAGGTGAGATGAAGCATGCTGTCCTGTAACCAGTATTGAAGATCAGTGGTCACTCCAGCCATGTATTGCAGGTGGAATAGCGCGCGTACACACACCCCATTTGCAGACAGTAAAAATGTTTTGCCTCAGTTCTAGCAATGGGGCTGGCTCCTTTTGTTAAAGAAGAGAAAAACCTCCCACTGAGATAAGTCACCCAGCATTTGTGGCCGTTCTTCCTTGGATGCTATCAAACAAATGCAGCAGAGGACTGGACTGTTAAGGAAGAGGGCCATTAACATGGGAATCTCACTTCTTTCTGAAACTCCTTTCTGCCTCTCTGGCACAAAAAAACTATTACATATTTGTCCCATTTTCTCCAATAGAGTCAGTCTGGACATGATGTCTGTCCAAGCAAACACTGGGCCACCCTGGGAGGAGAAGAACAGCACAGCAATATGGAGAGGTAGAGACAGTCGTAAGGAGAGGCTTGAACTTGTGAAAATGAGCAGAAAATACCCGGAAATCATTGACGCAGCATTTACAAACTTCTTCTTTTTCAAGCATGATGAAAGTCTCTATGGCCCCATTGTGAAGCATATCTCCTTTTTTGATTTCTTCAAGGTATGATGGATAAAAGCAATTATGTTCCTACTGAAATGTAAAAGCAATTACATGTCTGCTGAACTGGATGGTGGCTTGATGTACTCATGAGGGTAAAGATACCCTACAATGAGGTATAGGCCATAATTTTAATAATTATGTATTATTATTATTTTTCAGTATAAATACCAGATTAATATTGATGGCACAGTGGCTGCATACAGACTGCCTTATCTGCTAGCAGGAAACAGCATCGTGTTAAAACAGGATTCCATCTATTATGAACATTTTTATAATGAGTTACAACCTTGGAAACATTATATTCCATTTAAAAATGACCTGAGCGATCTCTTAGAGAAGCTCCAATGGGCAAAAGACCACGATGAAGAGGTAAAGATATACTGTTTGAAAGTGCAGTTTACAAATGTTTCACAAAATCTACTGAGATATTTTATACCATTTATTTCACCCTTCTAGAAAAAACTCTCAAATTGCTGTGCAGCAGAAACAAAAACATTAAAACACTAAGACCAACAAAAATTAAAATTAAAAGGACTGGGATAGTTTGAAAGGCCAAATTAAAAACATGCTTTTAAACATATGTTTTGAAAGCACTGAAAGTGAAGACATACTATAATTTCAAAGAAAGTATATTCCACATTTGAGAAAGAGACTACGCTCTGCTACATGCCTGTTGAAAGCTCAGGATATCTGTAGAGACCCTTAAGACCCAACTTGAGGATCTTAGGAAAAAACTGTCATGTGCTTCACTGAGTAGGAGAACAGTTATATTTAGGATAGATGTCCTTCATGAAATGTCATAGGAACAGAGAGACCTGTGAGAGCATTGGGCACTCTTGCTTCGGATTGTCTTCAGTGGATCTCCAGGATTTCATGCAGGAATCTTACCCCAACCTGCCTTGAGAGAATCGGGTTATAAGGATGAGATTTTGTTCATGCTATGTATTTAATTTATAGCCCATTTTGTTTCCAATTTATAGCAATTTATAATGTAGATTAAAATTAAGTACAGCTAGAAAACTGATGATTATATTACTGTTGTTAGCTGCCCCAATTGATCTCAAAGGGGCGGGATATAAATAAACTTGATGATGATGATGATGAAAAAAGTGTTTTTTTAAGCCATCCTATTAAATCACTACAATTTAAAACAGTATAAAAGTATTTTAAAAGTAACAGTAAGAATAAAAATACAGCACTCATCTCACACATCCTTCTACACAACCATCTAATCATCACATGCTACAACAGGGGTAGGCAACCTTTCCCCTTTAAGGGCCGAGGGACTTCAGCTCCCAGAATCCCAGGAGCTATTGGCCAACATGGGACTATTGGCCAACATGGCTGAGGCTTCTGGGAGCTGAAGTCCCTCGGCCCTTAAAGAGGAAAGGTTGCCTACTCCTCTGCTACAACATTTTGGACCCACTGAAGTTTCTGAACATTTTTGAAAGGCATCCTCATCTGGAGTGTGGTATAGTAATCCAAACAGGATAAAATCAAGGCATGTGTCACTTCAGCCAGATCTGACATT
Organism: Phrynosoma blainvillii; assembly: GCA_026167975.1. Lineage (NCBI taxonomy): Eukaryota > Metazoa > Chordata > Lepidosauria > Squamata > Phrynosomatidae > Phrynosoma > Phrynosoma blainvillii. The sequence goes on along the minus strand of JANUYF010000003.1, from coordinate 210,064,857 downwards.
TCTGGGAATGGGTGTGGCTTTAACTGTGCAAATGCACTCCTTATCTTTGCTAAAATCTGGACATCTAGGCTTAGGGCTGAGTCTAGGAGTACACAGGTTGCAAACCTGAGATTTCAGATGGAGTGTAACCCCATCTACCACAAGCTGAATCCCTGTTCCCCGATCTGCCTTTCAACTGACCAGAAGCACCTCTGTCTTAACCTGGATTAATCTTAATTTTTTTTTCATCCTGTCCATTACTGACAGCGGATACCAGTTTAGCATTTGAAACATGTTTCCTTGGAATTACATGGAAAGGAGATAGACAGTTGGGTGCGATCAGCATATGTTGGCACCAAACCCCAAAAACTCTGAATAAACTTTCCCAGCAGTTTCATTTATACATTAAACAACATGGCAAACAGAAACGAACCCTAAGTAGCCCCAAAAGCTAACAGCCAGAGAGTGTCAAACAGGGAATCCCCAGTGCTCCAAAATCCGTCCCAAAGAGGCAGTCCAGAAGGATACCACAATTGATGGTATCAAAAGTTGCCAAGAGGCCCAGCAGAACCACAAAGGATATATTTCTCCTGGGCAGTTCCTAGGCCATCCAACAAGGCCACCAAAGCCATCTGTGTCCCATAACAAGACCTGAAGCTATACTGAAGTGGATCTAGATAATCTGCTCATTCAGGAACTGTGGAGACAGGAGGCCACCACCCAATCTAGAACCTTGCCGAAGGAAAGGATGTTAGAGTCTCACTGGTAATTCTCCAGTGTAGTGGGGTTCAGGAAATATTTTTCAAGTAATGCTGTTCACACAATCTATTTTAAGTTGGATAGGAACCTGCCTTGCCACATTAAAACATTTGTGCATATGTTCAATACACAAATGGTGTCTCTCTTTTCTCTGCTACGGAACTACCATCTTTCCTAGCTATAGCCTTGTTGCCATCTCACAACTTTTGAATTCCACTGTTTCAATCAATATTTAGGAAAAAAAAAAAATAATAATAATAATAATAATAATAATAATAATAAATGATGTCTCTATTAAGCCAAATCATGTATCATGTTAAGGAGCTGGATATAGATATTTCCTCACGTTCAGTTGGAAATCTCAGTAATGGTATGGTGTCTAATATACTGGCACTTTGCAAATATCCTTTGAGAAATATTTCTCAAACAAACTTTCCTTACACAGGTTTTTTTGAAGCTGTGTGTGTAGACAGTGATATCACCATGTCATTTCAAGAAGGGCTCTGTCCTTTTTATAGTGGACATGAATTAGCATTTACCAAGCTCAATATAGGGAATTTTGATGGCTCCCAAAAAATTCATCCTAGAAGCTTCCAATAAATTGGTAGGAAAATCTATTTTTTTAAATCTCAATGTAAATATTTTAAAGAGGTAGTGCATCATAACCAAGGGGAGTTATCCCCTTTGGGTCATTTAGGGCCTTTACAGACTGCCGGAAATAGTGCAACTTGAGGCCACTTTAACTGTTCTGGCTCAGTGCTAGGGAATCATGGGAATTGTATTTTTTTTTCTGGGACATTGAGCCTTCTCGGTCAGAGAGCTCTGGTGCCACAATAAACTACAGTTCCCATGATTCCTTAGCACTGAGCCAGGACAGTTAAAGTGGCCTCAAGTTGCACTATTTCTGGCAATCTGTAAAGGCCCTTAGACACTTTAGTTTGGTATATTAGCCATAAAAACAGGTGGACAAGGTCACCTCTGCACATAGTAACATCATGATAGTTTAAGGTGGCCATACATGGTGTCATACTTCACAGAGGGCAGTCCTTCTGTTTGATAGTGTTCTCTCTTTTAAGACTATTTCATAAAAATCCAATTAGATAAAGTATAATAAGAAGTGGGATTGGTGCATGTCTGCCCCAAGCACCTAAGTAGTTGGATGATCAGAACATCGATAATCTGGGGTGCTTGTAAAGAAAGCTTTTATCATGTACTTGGCCTGATTCATTCACAGAATGTAAGGGTCCATGTGATGTCTATTTCCACCTGATACTGTCCTGTATTTTTGCAGTTTCTTACCTCTTTTTTTCTCCTTTCCATGAAAAAAAATCCATTAAGATGGACCTCAGTCCATCTTTTGATTGAATGTTCTAAGAGCTGGCCACCCAGAAGCACCAGTTTCAGAGATTCAAAACATTGTGGTCTTTTTTTCTATTCAAAGGGAATGTGGCAGTGATGTTTTTGTCCCTGTGCACCTCTATCCAGCTTGTGATTTTTGGCTGTGGGCACCATATAACCCTAACAGGTTTCCAAAAATTTATTGAATTGCCACCTTATAATTGTAAAATTGGCTTACTTCATCTGTTCCACTAAGAATACTGTTACGGTTTTCCCCTAACCATCCCATTTTTAATTTTTTTACTCATAATCCCAAGCCTGAGGAACTTTTCATGAAGCTGAAAACCTATGTTGCTATTTTATAATTGTTAATTGGTCCACGTAAAGATATTGTTTCGCAGCCTCTGTTGAATTTATTTCATAAAGTTACGGATTAATTTATGCCATAAGCATCCTTTCAGCCATCTACATGTGTTTACAGTGTTGTTCTTTTTGATTCATTTGGTTTGATTCAGTTAGAAGTGACAATTGAAAACTGATTATTTCATATAGGAGCATGGGGGGGGGGGAATGAAAATTTAGTGTTTCATAACAGACTGAAAATATTTAAAGTTCAAATATTATATTAATTCTTTCTCTCCTTCTGCCTCCATGGCAGGCAAAGAATATTGCAAAAGCAGGACAAGAATTTGCACAAAATAACCTCATGGGAGACCATATATTCTGTTATTACTTCAAACTTTTCCAGGTTAGTCTTTCTTTGATTACTTGAAAAAAATTGGATCATTCTGAATGGTTGCTGTTGATCCTATCAGTGTTTTGAAAACTTTGGAAACTACCAAATGCCTACATTGGTTAATATATATTCTATTTCATCATCATCAAGGTAGATTTTTTATTTACATTTGTAGATTAAAATTCCCATATATATGCCTGTGAGCCGGTGTGGTAGTGGTTTGAGCATTAGATAAGGACCCTGGGAGACCAGGGTTTGGATCACCAATCAGCCATTGAAACCCATTGGGTGACCTTTGGTAAGTCACACTTTCTCAGTCTAAGAGGAAGACAATGGCAAACCTCTGATGAATAAGTCTTGCCAAGAAAACCCTAGGATAGGGTCACTATAAGTTGCAGTTGATCTGAAGGCATGTATACTCTCACAAAACTCTGATCCCCGCCCCCACCCTCAACAACCATTTAAATGCTAGCATACTTTGGTTTTAATATTAACTCCATTTGTGCATCTGAAGGATTACAGTCCACAGAAGCTCATGCTGAAACAATTTTGTCTTATAGGTACTGCTAGATTCCTTCCCTCCTTCCCCAGCTTTTCCTTTTATGCAATAACAACTGATATGGCTATCTTATTTAAAATTGCTGTGATGATAGAAAACTCAAGAAAATGAATTATTGTGATTTAGTGAAGGGGATGGTGTTTCCTGTCCAAATTTATTTTATTTTTATTTATATCACATCTTTCTCCAAATGTAGGACCCAACAATATATGGTAAAACAGAATATATTTAAAATGAGGCACAATACAAAGTTTTTTGTGTTTTTTTTAAAAAAATCAAAACAAAATAACATGAAACAATGATACAGCACACCCTGAGTAAAAAAAAATACCTTCTGCAATGGCTGGTTAAGAGTCAAAGACCTAGGTATTGCTTCCAGGTAGAAAGACAACTGGGATGGGGTCAACCTAGCATCATAAGAGAAGTAATTCCACAGCATCAGAGCAGATGCTGAGAAGATCGCTGCTCTGTGGTTACCAAATGTGTCTGTGATGTTGGCGAGAATGAAGCGAATCCTCTCCTCTGAGGATCTTGACACTCAGGGAGACTCATTTCAGGATTGCCATACCAGACTAACAGGAAGAATAAAGGAATGCAGTAACTATACTGTGGCAGAGAGAGCAAAATATGCTGCCTGCCATTAGCACTGAGAATTATGGTCATCACTAGCACAGATTTCTCTGACAAGGAGGAAACATGTTTATCTGTGTGGAGAGGATACTTACTACCATTTCCTTGCAGGAGTGTAAGGGTACTATATATCTGTCATAATTATGGTTATTGCCCTCATCTGGAAATATGGGCAAGATAGCATCTGAATTAGGTAGTAAGTAAATTCATTTACCTCCCCCCCCTTCATATTGAGTGATTCAAAAAGAATGATGCAAAAGTAAAAATGTTCTTACTCAGATTTGCACCATCCTTTTTAAATCACCCTGTACTATAAAGGTATCTTTACACTCTAATTTCTGTCTGTCTTCTTTCTTTTCTTTTCTTCCTTTCTTTTTTTCTTTGTTTTATAATACAGCAATTCTTTAACTTTTGCAAATTAATGGTTTTATTTCTGTCTTTTAAAATTATTTTGTCTTTTAAGATTATTTTTGTAACCCACCTTGAATCCCATTGTGGGAGAAAGGCAGGATATAAATCCTTGAAATAAATAAATTATAGCGAGATCTATAGCACAAGATAGCAAAATATTATTAAAGCATTTTCCTCTGATTGAGGAGTAGGTTCTAAGAACATACTGGTAGAATTTTTTAATAATCAAGGCCTGCAAGTAAGTACTGTGTAAAGGTATGACCTACAAAATCCAGTTGGAGCTTTGCTAAAGATGCGCTCCAATTTCCACAAATCCTTTCTGACCTAGAAGGATATGTTCCTCAAAGCAGCAATCAGCAGACATCAAAGAACCTCACTTTAGAAAGCCCCTCCCAAAACACAGCTGAAAATGTCTCTGCATTAACACGGAGATACTGGTATTTCAGCAAGTCACCAGATGCAGACTGTATCAGCTTACAGCTCTTGTGATACTGAATCTCGTGTTCTCCAGGAGGTTACTTGGAGCACTGGTCAATTTGTTGGCTACAGATTTATCCATGTGAGGTTGTCAAACTTGAAGAATAAGATTAAAACATGCTTTTGTTTTTAATTAGGAGTATTCCAAATTACAAGTGAGTGACCCCAAAGTTAGAGATGGTATGGAAAAAGTGGAACAGCCTGATGATGACCTCTTTCCCTGTAGCTGCCACAGAAAAAAGGTACAGTATGTAGCAGTTAGCATTTTAGGAATTGTTTATTGAGAGTACTGATAGTAATCATGGAATACTAATCCTTGGCTCTTTTGCTCCCTCCAACTATTGGAAATTTTATTTTGGTTTCTAAAATTTAAGCTAATGTTGCCCATGAACTTTAAAGCATATTTTTGCTTCCTTCTCCTCCACTAATCCAGGAACTAGATTTAGGCGATATATCCTTTGCCTGTGTGATGCAGGACCTTAGGCATTCTTTCCATAAATGCAGATGACAACTATTGCACACTATCACAATATTCATAATTGCTGTGGCCAGTTCACCATGTGGTGACCTACTGTCTGGTGACAAGCCTCTTCTTATATAGCTGGGCTTGTTCTCAGACATCCAACATGCAGTTCACTAACTGGGCCACACTTGAACCCTAATCAGCTTGGTAGAACCTGGCAAAACTTGCATTCTGCTGGCATAGCGCTGGAAAAAACAAGGTTGCTTCCACTGCACAATAAGGGAGCAGAGTAAGGATGTGGAGGAATGATAAATCTATTTACAAATATGATTGAGAAGATAAGGCACTGGAACTTCCAAAGCAGGATCATCCTTGCACCAGCAGAAACATTCCCAAAATTCTTTCCAGGAAGGCCTCAAATATGCACTCACTTGGTCCAGTGAAATTAAAATGAAGAAATGAATCCTTTCTGTATCCATCTCAAACCACTGGAGACTATGAAGATCTTACTGATCACAATTTTATCCATCTATACAGAACCTATACCAAAAGGGTTTTGCAGAATAGCCCAGCATAAGTAAAAAAATTCAATAGGGAAACCACCAATATCTAAGTTTTCTTCTTTCTTGCAGGTTAAAGAGGAACTTTAAATGGAAGAAAGAAAATTGTTGTTTGAAACATTTGCCAGTCTTTGATTTTTCATTGTCTTCAGATGACAATAAAAAGACTAGGTATTTAATAGCCTGGATACCTTCAATTGTGCAGTATTACTGCATTGGTTTTATACATTTTTAAATAAATAAATAAATATTCTTTCCATAAAGTTGTGGGTATTTTATTTAAAAACAAACTGTTATTTTTCTAGTGACTCTCAAATTCAATATATACATCTAAATATTCACTGATAAGTATGTGTGCTCCTGTAATGTCTGTTTCCAGCACCACTGCAGTTTAGTCATTATGTTTTTTTGCAGAATTCTCAGTATGTGGGCTTTTGTGCAGCTCATCTCTTCATCATGAATTAGATCCAAAATTTTCAACTAGTGTTGCTTCAGTGTCTCAGATAGTATAAGCAGAATATGTTGAACAGCAGTGGATTTCCTCCTTTCTCCAAACAAAACAAAACAACAGATCATGGTTAAAAGTCAATTGCTTGGGGAAGCCAGTCATGGCATTTCTTTCAACAGCACTTTTCATTCAGACTATAGATCTGTGCATATTGCATTTGTTGGATCACACCTATTTTATACAATTCACTTAATCTGTGAAGGAAGTAAGGTGTAGAATACAACACAGCAATTTCTGACCTAGTATTGCTTTTAATAGAGCTAACAAGAAAAAAAACATACAGCTGGAAGCCTTATAAATAAATGTTAAAATAATTGGCTACAGTATGATTAAACTGTGCCAGCAGTTCTCAAGCAAGCTGATTAGCAGGGTTTATACTAAGCTTGCTTAATGCAGTATTATTTTCTTGTCTATAACAGCTGCTCAAAAAGAGACCCTTTCAAAAAGATTGCAAGAGGGTTAGCAAACAGTGCTAAAGTGCTAATAGATCTAGTAATTTCATTTTGAAAAAAATAGAAGGAAAAAGTAAGTCATTTGGAAGGTCCATAAAAAAGCATTTTTGAACCTTGTTGTTTGTTTTCTTTGTAAAGAACTGCCTGTCTAAAAGTTTTTCCCCAATCCTGGGATGTTGGATGTTACACTGTCCCAAAGTCAATAAAAAGGAAGTTGGTCTCACCTGTGGCACATCTGTTTTCAGCAGAAGGAGAGAGGACACCCTGATGTGAGTTGCTCCTTCCACTTGCTCTGATAGGCAAGGATTAATCAAACTTCCAACTGGGTGTCCAGTAGGGGAGCAACCCTACCCAAGCTCTCAAGTCAAGTAGAAGAGCTAGAACTTGGCCAAAACAGTGGAGAACATCAGAAAGTGGAACACTGAAAAGCACACGGAAGGGAAATAGAGGAAAGATCTCCATGCCAGCTGTGCTGAAAATAGACATGTCACAGCTAAGACCAACCTTTTTCCCCCAACAGGAATGGGAAAACATCCTAATGTGGGATTTAGCAGAGCCAGCCACATGAGGAAAGGTGGCTGCTGGCATGCTGTAAGAGAACTATAGCTGAAAAAGCTGTAGTACTCTTCTGCTGAAAGAATCTCAGCAGAATCAAAGGTGTCTCATGAAGGTGGAGATGGACAACCAGGTTGCAGCTCCACAAAGGTCAACCAGGGGAGCACTGGTGGAAAAGGCAGTGGAGCTTGCAGTGCTCCTAGCAGAACGAGCTATAACTATCCCAGGTAGCAATAACCCAGAGGATTCATAGCAGGATTTAATGCAGGACTTGATTCAGGTAGTTGTAGAAACTTTTTTCCCTCAGAAGGCAGATCGAAAAGAAACAAAGAAATGGTCAGAAACATAGATGTTTTTAGTCCTTTTAAGGGCCCGTACAGACTTCCAGAAATAATCCATCTTGAGGCCACTTTAACTGTCCTGGCTCTGTGCTAGGGAATCATGGGAAATGTAGTTTTTCTGAGACATTGAGCCTTCTCTGTTAGAGAGCTTTGGTGCCACAATAAACTACAGTTCCCATGATTCCCTAGCACTGAGCCAGGACAGTTAAAGTGGTCTCAAGCTGGATTATTTCTGGCAATCTGTATAGGCCCTAATATAGATCTTAGTTGTACAGTGAACATCTAGGGTATGCCAATCCTTTTCCAGCTGCTTAGATGGACTGGGACAGAAAGAAGGCATAATTACTTCTTGAGAATGATTAAAGGTTAAATTAACCTTCAGAAGAAAGGTGGGGTCCAATCCGAGAATGACAGAATCTGGATGAATAAGACGCTATACTCACCTTGCCAATAAGGCCCCAATGTCAGAAATCTTTCTAGCAGGAGTGATGGGGGAGGGAAACCTTCCAGGTTTAAATCAATATTTTAAGAAGGCTCCAAAAACCAGGGCTGCCTCAACCAATGTGGAGCAATGAGGATGGCTATAGCTCTTTCTGATCTTCCTGAGAGCCTTCGGAAGCAGCACTGTGGGAAGGAAAGAATAAAGAAAGCCTGGGAGCCAGGAGCTGTTCAGTGTGTCTATGCCTTCCACCCCTCCTGAACAGTACTTTGGGAAGCAGGGGCTCACCTGATTATTTCTAGATGATGTAAACAGATCAAGTGGTTAAGACGCTGACTCTGTTGATTGCAAGATCAGCAGGTTGGAATTTCGAGGCCCGGGTGCTGCATGATGGGGTGAGCTCCTATCACTAGTCCCAGCTTCTGCCAACTAGCAGTTCAAAAGCATGCAAATGCAAATAGATAAACAGATACCACTTCAGTGGGAGTGTTCTGTGCAATCATGCTGGCCACATGATCACAGAGAACTCTCTGACAACGCTGGCAGTTTGAAAGCATGCAAATGCAGGTAGATAAATAGGTACCGCTTCTCAGTGGGAAGGTAAACAGTGTTCTGTGCAGCCATGCTGGCCACATGATCACAGAGTAGTCTCTGACAACGATGGCTCTTCGGCTTAGTAACAGAGATGAGCACCACCTCCTACAGTCGGACACAACTTGACAAACTTGTCAATGAGGAATACTTTTACCATTGCCTTAAACCAGGGGTAGGCAACCTAAGGCTTCAGGGGGCCGGATGTGGCCCCCCTGAGGCCTTTGGACCGGCCCCAGGCCAGTCCTGCCACCGCCCCCCCGCTGCCCGCCGCCGCCACCCACCATGATGATATTGATTATTGTTGTTATTACTTGTTCTTGGGGTTTTCTTGGCAAAATCTCCACAAGGGGTTTGCCATGTCTTTTCTGGGACTGAGAGAGTGTGCAGGCATATTTTTAAACTTTTTTTTAAAAAAAATATTTTTTTAATTTTAATTTTAATTAATTTATTTATTTTTGGTGCTTCAGCCCCCCAGTTGTCTGAGGGACAGCAACCCGGCCCCCGGCTCAAAAAGGTTGCCTACCCCTGCCTTAAACAGATCAAAGCACAGGAAGACCCACTGATCTCTTGTAGTTTCCTCCCACATGTGGGAGAATGTTTGCACGTCCATGTTGGGAGTCAAGCTTGAGGAGATTTTCCTTGCTGTTTAATTTTCTGGAGTTGGTGGGCCTGCTAGAACCCTGCTGGAGTTGCTGCCTGGATTGGTGTCTATGTTCAGAAAATTTGCATCTTGAATAGGATTTGTCTCTTGGTCTTGGCTAAGAATTGTAACCAAAGCAAGTTCTGAAGGGATGAAAGGAAGACCAATTTTGACAGCTGGACTGGCTTTCTTCCTTTTTTGAGACAGAAACCATGGCTTTCATTTTATCTTTCATCTCCGACACAGGATCTAAGGACTCTGAAAACAATCTGGAGCCCCTGAAAGAAGCATAGATAAGTTTTTGTTTGGAACAAGAATCCACATGTCAATTTTTAAACCAGATCCATCGATGGACTGGAATGGTGGCGACTTGGACCCAGCACTAAACTGAATAATGTCTAAACTAGCATCAGCACAAAAGCCTCCAGCTTTCATAACTTGCTAACATAACTTGTTGCCATAACATAATTTCAGGTTGCTATGAGGAATTTCCTGAAAGAGTCTCCTTAGCCCAAATAAAGAATGTTTTGTTGAGAACAGAAATGGCTGAAGGTGATCTTATGGATAGAGATGAGGTTTCATGGACTTTTTAAAGAGCTACCTCAGCCTCCTTTTCTTCAGGTAACTTGAAGGTGTCTTCTCCATCCTTGGCACAGATGGAAGAAGAGACCAAGGCAGAGATGGGAGCATTGACCAAAAGGACTTGAAGTTTAGACATGACAGATTTGGCTAAACTGTAATAAAATAAAATAAAATAAAATAAAATAAAATAAAATAAAATAAAATAAAATAAAATAAAATAATGCAAGAAACATTGGGTCTATTAGTAGCTGGGTGCTTCCACTCTTCTCAGATAACATCCATGAAATCAGAAGGAAAAGGAACATCAGAGGAGGATGGGCCTGACTTTAGAAAACTTTCCCCTTCCCTTAAATAAGTCATGGTCAGCTGGGTGAATTGTGGGACAGGATATATCTAAGGCCTTGAAAAGTGAAATTGAAAAATCTTTCTGCTTGGGGGAAAAAGCCTCATGGAGGAAGAAACAGGGGTTGGGGGGTGTCCCCTTCTTCCTCAGTTTACCTTCCTCGCAGCCAGAGACCACTGCAAAAACATAGAGCCTAGGTCTTCTGCAGAGTGGGAATGGTGGAGAAGGTCTGATCTAGAGGACATGCTGTCATTAGATTTAAACTTCTTGGTAGGTGGGGCAGAATGCAGAAGTAGGCCTCTTGAGGAGAGTACTGAAATTTTTGGCATGCTTGAAGGAATGTGCGCATAAGGTAGTGATGGTTTAAAGTTACCCCTTTCAGAAACCAGGATTTCTGGACCATGTGAATCAGGGGAGGAGGAAGATGATTCTCTAACCCACCTCTCATAAGGTCTATTCTGTTATGAAATAGGCTGGGCAGCAGAACAGGCAGCAGGATTACAAATACATTACACTGATGCCATAATTACTGCTTTCTGGGCCACAATCCTCCTTACACGGTTGAAGAGTCTGACAGGGGAAGGCTTGCATGGTGTCCACTGGGAGCAATGGATAACTCCCTGTCCTTGCAGCAACAGATGAAATATTTGCCTCCTCCCAAAAACTGAGTTGGGCTGGGTGGTGGTGGCATGCAGTGGTAGAGAAACCATGATGATGGTTGCATCTAAGTGAGATCACAAGTTGGTCAGTTCAGTCCTCTGCTCTTTGGGAAGCAGTGGCTCACCTGGAAGTGGGGAATGGGTCCCTGTACATGCCAGGACTTTCATCCTCAGAGTGGTAGGAAACAGGCCCTACATGCTCATACAGAGAAAGAAGAAAATACAAAGGAACAAAAGGAGAGAAAGAAGAGGCAAGGATGATTTTGTTTAAGGTAAAGAGTCTAAAACAGCAGAGAGAAGGCAGGAATGAGACTGGCTAGCTGTCAGGGTTGTTTCCTCTGCTACACACCTGGACAAAAGTTTGGTTAGTCCCTACCTATCAGGGCGAGTGGGAGGAGTAACACCCATCAGGATGTCTTTCCACTCCTGCTGGAAAAAAATATGTGGTATAATCCTTCCAAGATGTAGGCTCATATGTTTGGATGCTTCCACATGTTAACTCCCTCCCCCCTGAAGAAGAGTGTGCTGGTCCTGCTGTCATACTAGGTTTCTATGGGCATGCTGTGGCCCTAAATTATTATATCAAATACTTTGGCTCTAATCCTTCATTTGTCCCCACTACTAAATTCTTGTGTGCCTCTCTTATTCTGAATAGTGCATATGCTCCATTCTGTTTAGGTGGACTAGGACAAGAATTTTTCAGACTCCCATTCTGCGTGCAGAATACATACCGTAGTTCATTACATTAATGTACATAACTAAAACCTGCACTTAACATAGTTTTACTACCTTTCAAAAATAGTTAAACCTTTCCCTGATTTTATGTGCATGGTAATTAGGAATATATGATGATTAACTGTGCCAGGTCTATTTCATTCTGGTTCAACCATAAGTTATTTTTATTTATACTTGTTAATTTCTGAAAGGAGAATGATGATGGAAGGAGAGGAGGCATGGGCAAAAATTGATGGGAGACAATGGTAACAATGACTCACAATAAGAGCTCTTTTTTCATTCCCATTTCTTATACAATGCTAATTTAAGTTACTTTATTATTTCACCTCATACACATTTCTGCTGCATACATGTGGTGATACCTTATGCTAACCAAAGCACAAGCTGTTAGTGATTCTGAAACATAAATTGTCTCCACAATGTCATGTTACATTGTACTGACTGAATTTTAAAGACCTTTAACGTTGTTGTCGTCATTTAATATAGTAAAGTTATCATGAACCCACTCATTAAGCATGAGATTCATGCACAAAGTCCATTATTTCCTAATGAATTTAATGGGATGACACTGCTTTTCTGTCCATTTCACACAACGAGCAGTGAAAAATGCCACACGAAAGAAAACGATGCTTGTGAAGTTCCACTTTAACTTAAAAAAAGGGACAGTGCTATGTATAATGCAAATGTATGAAATACAATAATGGAAAAACTTTGCTGAACATCAAAGTTTATTTCTTGATACATGGACAAGACAAAAATGAAATATCTAGAACAAAACATATTCTTCTACAATGGAATTACAGAAGATGCCCAGGACTGGATGCATTTTTTTGGCTTGATACATTACTTTTGTGATGCTGAAAATATTTCATTCCTATAAGAAAGTGTCACTAACCACTCTTACATGAAGTGAAAATGCTGATTAGTGGTTAGCAATAGTGTGAGCTGCTATTTAATGATTTCTCTGATCCAAGACAAAACCTGTGTGTTTATTTCCAATAGGATGTCATCTGTAGTTCGTCCTCTCACTGCCATGCTGTGGTTTGCTTTTTCAATCCAGTGGATTTTTTTAGGTGCTTTCATTTTGACTGCAATACTTTCCAGGAGCTGCTATTAAAATGAAGAGACAAAATAAAGGTATCTTTCTGGTCCATTTAAGAACTCAGTTCCAACAGGAATTAATATTACTTGAATAAAGTAATCAATTAACTCTATGAACAGGATAGTATAAGAGGAACCTTTGTCCTTCCAGAGAGTTTTGATCACAGTTCCAACAATCCCTTATCATTGGCTATGTTGGATAGTGTTGGTAACAAACAAACACCCTGGTGGTTAAGCCAGAGGAAATTCTTGGTGGGTTCAAAGTTGGGTTCAGAAAACCCAGGTTCAAAGTCCCACTCCACTGGATGATGCTGGAGTTCTCACTCTCAGCCTAACACACAAAATCCAAAATCTACAGAACAATGACACCTTTACTCGGACAACTAAAAGCATAAAATAAATCACACAAACTTTCAAAGCCTCATTGACCTCATCATCAGGCAAAGATGTTAAAAACCATTCAGGAGAAGAAGCATGGGGATGTTGGAGGCCTACATTTTGTCTCAGATGTTACTTCTCTTGTCAGTTTAGATCAGGGACAGGCAACCTTTTTCAGACCTGGGCCGGTCTGCCGTCGCCCAGGTCTCGGCTGGGCTGAGGGGAGGGAATGGCGGCCGCCGCCGTAGCATGCGCGGCTGCAGCCGCCATAGCGCATGTCGTGGCCACCATTTTGGAAGTCAAAATGGCGGTCGCGACGTGTTTGCGCATGCTCAAGAGTACTGCGCATGCACAAACGTGTCGCGACCACCATTTTGACTTCCAAAATGGCGGCCGCCGCGAGCGCAGCCCAAAACACGCTCTGACGTCGGCGAGCGGCGGCGGTGATGGCGGCAACCTTTGGCCTGGGCCAGTAAGTCCGGGACCCGGGGCCTTAACCGCCCCCCGGGCCGTAGGTTGCCGGTGCCTGGTTTAGATGGTCTAGAAGGGTATCAATGCAGGCCGAGGCCACTCCCTTTCTTGGACATGGGGACAAAGGGCAGTAAAACACAGGCAATACAATTTCATACCCATTAGCAACAGCAAAATAACTTTTCAGCATTGTTAGAAGGGTGAAAATGGGGTGAAAGAAAAGAGACATTTACATTCCTTTAACACCATGAAGGAGAGGTCAGATAACTCAAATAAATATACTTATCTTAGCCAGAAGATCCAGAAATAATAAACAAATAAAAATTTATCCTGTCCCCGCGATTTGGACTACCAAAATGGCGGCCGCAGCCGCCACGGCCACGAGCGCTACGGCCGCCGTGTGTGCGGGGGAGTCGCGCGTGGAGGAGGAGGGTACCCTCCTCTGCCGCATGCGACCCCCCCGCACATGTGGCGGCTGCCGCCGCAGCCCTTGCGGTGGCCGCCGCCACGGCACGTGTCACAGCCGCCATTTTGGTAGTCCAAATCGCAGCCGTGACGCGTTTTGCGTCACGGCCACGATTTGGACTACCAAAATGGCGGCCGCACATGCGCCGTGGCAGCGGCGGCCACAAGGGCTACGGCCGCCGCGTGTACGGGGGGGTCGTGCGCGGCGGAGGAGGGTACCCTCCTCCGCTGCGTGCGACCTCCCCGCACACGCGGCGGCCGCCGCTGTAGCCCTTGCGGCTGCGGCCGCCACGGCGCATGTCGCAGCCGCCATTTTGGTAGTCCAAATCGCGGCCGTGACCTGTTTGCACATGCGCAAGAGTATTGCACATACGCAAACGCGTCACGGCCGCCATTTTGACATCCAAAATGGCGGCCGCAGCGGCGCGCGGGCAAAAATGTGCCCGGACAGGGGCGCGCGGTGGCAGCGATGCCGGCAACCGACGGCCTGGGCCGGTAAGTCCGGGGAACGGGGCCTTTTCCGGCCTGCGGGCCGTAGGTTGCCGACCCCTGATCTAAGATATGCAGATAATACCATACTACTAGCAGAAAACAAGACTTGAAACAATTACTAAGGAAAATTAAAGAATAAAGTGTAAAGGAAGGCTTAATGCTTAACATTAGAAATAGTGCAAATTGAGTCCACTTTAACTGCCCTGGCTCAAAAAAACCCCAAAAATAATGACCATAGAGATTCAGTATAAACAATGACAAAATAGAGAAACCAACACTGACCAACAGAGATTGCAGTTTAAAAAAATCAGATTAGGACTGGGAAGGGCAGCTATGAAAGAACTAGACAAAAGCCTAAAGTACAAAGATATAAAGCTGAACACTAAAGTAAGGATAGCCAAGCCATTGCTTTTCCCATCACCAAAGGCCCATGGATCGCAATGCAAGAAAATGGCAATGATGCAATCTACAGGCTTATCCTATGAATGTTTACAAGTCCTGCTGCAAAAGTGTAGTTTGGAGTCAAAAGTGTAGTTTGGAGTTTCACAGGATACTGGCCTAAATCCAGGTATTGGTCCTAACTAGAGAACAGCCATTGGATGGATAGGATGTATGTGTGTTGTCATTCAGCACTTGATTCAGGGGCTCTGTTGAGACTAATAAATATAGATCTCTCATTGATTAAGCACCAGGATTTATATTTATTTACTATTTTTAAATTAAACATTATCTGCTGCAGTTCCAGGATAGGAAGTTTTATAAATTATGGGCTAGGTATAACTCTGGTCAGACTTAAATCATTTAAATTTCACTGTTTTTGATTTAAGTCAGGGTCAGAAGACTAGGTTTGGGAAGGGCAGCTATGAAAGAACTGGACAAGATCATAAAGTGCAAAGATATAGGTGTGAACACTAAAGTGAGGTTAGTCCAAGCCACTGTATTCCCCATCACCATGTACAGATGTGAGAGTTGGACAGTGAAGAAAGCAGATAGAAAGAAAATCAACTCATTTGAGATGTGGTGTTGGAGGAGACCACTGACAGCCAGAAAGTCAAATAAATGAGTATTAGAACATATCAGGCCTGAGTTCTCTCTAGAAGCCAAGATGACCAAACTGAGGCTGTCATATTTTGCCCATATCATGAGAAAACATGACTCATTGGAAAAGATTATAATACTAGGAACAGCGAAGGGTAGCAGAAAGAGAGGAAGGCAACATATTAGATGGATAGATTCAATCAAGGAGGAAACACCCCTCAGGCTGCAGGACCTGAGCAGAGCAGTTGAGGGAGGACACAGGGGCTTGGAGGTGTCTCATCCATGGGCTGACAATGAGTTGGTCAACTCAAGGGCATTTAACAACACAGAAAAAGCAGAGGCTCTATTGTTTTGAGGATAATCAGCAATGCAAACCTTCTTGCTGAAGCTCCCTTCAACTCTGCATTTGAAAAAAATCAGGTTTTATCCTAATTACTACATATTTAGAAAGGCTATTTTCTCCCCCTTTCAATGTACCTAGGAACTCACTTGTTCACACATTTCATCTGCAGTTCCAGACACAAACAGCACAGGGGACTTAATGAACAATAAATCTTCATCCCGAAGTTTCGTCTGAAGCTTTGGTCGATGAAGTGGGTAAGACAAACATATCAGACCTTGAATGAAGCTATCATTGTCTTGATCAGCTTGACGTGTTAGAGAGGCAGCAGCCCGGGAACCCATGGAACGACCTATATTCCATTCAGAATCAGGAGGAAGAAGACAGATCTTTTACCTATTGTTTTCAAAAAACATGTCACATTTTTGCTCATACTAAATAGCCATAGCAAATATTATTGGAAAAATCCAGTATTCTCTTTTACATCACTTTATTGCTGTCAGAGTAATCAGGGTTTAGATAAGACAGAGTTTCCTGCATGTGAAACCTTTCTGCTGTCTCATTTAAAGTCTCCCTGTTTGCTCTTCCAATCCACTGAAATGCATGGGCATAAATACTTTTATGTACCCAAGTAACTAGACCATATGACCTGAGAAAGTTCTTAGGGTAATTGGTCATATAAAGACTCCCTTATATCCATTTCTATATACTAGTTCCATTTCCTCTCTTCTTCCTCAACCATGCTTTGCTACCCTTTGTTTCTCTACTCACAAGATGGTAGTTAGACTAAAGCTCTTTCTTTTATGTCATCTTTTCATTAGCTAGTTAAGATGCAAGCACTCCATGTATGTAAATATAAAAGCAATTAGTAAACTTTTTCTATATTTCTAACCAGAAGCTGACTGCCTTGTTTATTCTGAGCCAGTGTCACTTAAGGGAAATGTGAGACTGTGGAACAAAACACACTGAAAAAACAATCCAATTTGAGACCGCTTTAACTGCCCTTGCTCAATGCTAGGGAATTCTGGGGACTGTAGTTTTGAGAGACATTTTGCCTTCTCTCTTAGAGAGCTTTTGTGCCTCAATAAACCACAATTCCCAGGATTCCCTAGCACTGAGCCAAGGTAGTTAAAGCAGTCTCAAATTGGATTATTTCTGCAGTATGTTTTGGACCTGAGACTTTGGGCCTTTGCAGACTGACAGAAATAGTGCAAATTGAGTCCACTTTAACTGCCCTGGCTTAGTGTTAGGGAATAATGGGAATTGTATTTTTTTCTGAGACATTGAGCCTTCTCTGTCAGAGAGCTCTGGTGCCACAATAAACTACAGTTCCCATGATTCCCTAGCACTGAGTCAGGGCAGTTAAAGTAGACTCAATTTGCACTATTTCTGGCAGTCTGCAAAGGCCTATACTTGTCTGCTACTCTGCTTTAAAAAAGGCCGATTCCAGTTTTAGCTTTCATATTTTTCTGAAAAAGGGCTGATGTCCTGGGAAACACTCATTCCCAACAAATATATTATACTGATTAGAGAAAAGGTGAGACAAGTGATGCCTGTAGGCTAAAGGAAATTCTCAGGCTGTTTCTGAGGACCCCTACTCACCCCAGCTTTAATTGATTTTTTAAAAAATACTCAAGATACTTCTATCCACCTTTTTGAAAGCAAATTTGAAGGCAATTTCATCTCATTTACCATTTCCATTGATTAAGATGCAAATCAGAAAGTTTACTCCCTGGTTTTGTTTTGTTTTTTTTAAAAAAATTATGGTCCTAAAACAAGGAAGAAACATGGTGAATTGCCCTTCACAAACCTATCCAAGGAATTTTGAGTAATACCTTTAAGTTGAGGGTACAGGGCATCATCTAAGAGAGGCACCCCCTCCAACTGGGTAGTTGCCCACCCTGGATTAGAGCAATAAAGCTTATTCTGCAATTAAAGGTTTGGATGAATAATCTTATTTTGGTCTGCTAAAGCAAACTAGTAAATTATTTTTAATGCTAAGTAGCACTCTCCCATGGGTTAGGAGGGGTGACGCATATATAATATATATAGCCACCTTTCTGCCAAGGAATTCAAGGCAACATACATGGCTCTCCCTAAGCTGCCAGGTTTACAACAAGAACCCTATGAAGTAGGACAGATTGATTTATAGTGATATGCTGTTCAAGGTTTCTGGAATGTAAATATTCTTCGCTCAATGAAAACTGTTTCTCAGGCTGCCTCTGCTCTGCAGAAATAATCCAGGTTGACAACACTTTAACTACCATGGCTTAAAGCTATAGAATTCTGGGAATTATAGTTTTCTTACACATTTAACCTTCTCTGTCAGGGAGCTCTGGCACCACAACAAACTACAATTCCTAGACTTCCACAGCATTGAGCCATGGCAGTTAAAGTGGTGTCAATCTGGATAATTTCTGCAGTGCAGATACACCCTCAATTTCCAGTGTGTAACAAGAAACAGTGAAATATTTCCTTATTTATTCACACAGTATCATCAAGTTTTCTTACCTCCAAGAAAAATGCCAGAAAGTTTGTAGTCACTCGATGATCTTAAATATTCCTTTAAAAAAAGAATATTTAAACAAGTTGTTGCAATTTATTTTAAGATTGAAACAGTACTCTCTGAATTATTTGTAAACAATACAAACAAGTCATATCTTGTTTAGCCAAGGTAAATATTAGACCTCTTAAAAGATCTGCACACCAAAACGTAGTTTATCTGGTAGACATTAATGTGCAAGCAGACATGAGGGATCAGTTATACAGAATATAAAATGATTCCTATACAACTATGTTGTAAAATGAAAGGTTTGAGTTACTCAGATGGGTACATATTCACTTCAACAGACATAAAACATCTAGATGTCAACTGAACATATGAGTTACATTAGACTCTAAGCAATTTTAGGGTTTTATAATGAACATGAAATTTCTTTCTCTTTCTTGAACTTAAAAGTGAACTTGGTCTTTCATACCACAACTGCCTTATATGCTTTAGTCCTGTGGATGATGTTAAGGCTTTTGCACGTGAATCGCAGGCACAGAAACTCATGAGATACAAGGTACTTCGCCAAAGATATGAGGTGAGAGAAATTCATATCACCAGATGCTCCATGAGTAAGAACCACAGCATATGGTAGTATTTTGTCAGGAACAGAAAAAATGGCATCTAGATGTTTGTTTCCAAAAGGTATTTTCACATTAATCTAGAAATAAAGATATTGAAATCATCAGATATATTTCCAGCATGCATGCACAAAATACAGCATCATTGTCCTGTGCTTTCATGCAAAAGAAATATTTACATTTAGGTAGTACAATCTTCAAACAAGATGTAGTGATGTAGGGGCTCTAGGATTAGGCACATGCCTCTTTTGTCAGGAGAAATTTCCTCGTCAGTACTTACTCGTTGTTCTGTTAGCTGATTTTAGCAATCTGTCAAAAGAGCAATCTGCTCTGCTGGATAAGATCTGCTGGCAGAAGAGCTTTAAAAAATGGGATTAGGAGGGGAAGGAGCCATGTTAGGCCAGAACCACATCTCATAAGGCCTAGACATGACCAAAATGCCAACAAACATTTCAGACAGGGGGAGGGTTCTCCTAAGTAAATTTCAACTTCCCTAGGCCAAAAGGAATTTGGATTAAGCACAACTTCAGCTGCCCTAGTGTTAGCTCAGATGGCTCCTTCCTAATTGGGATTGTGCTCTAAACCAGGGACAGGCAACCTTTTTCAGACCTGGGCCGGTCTGCCGTCGGCTGGGCCGAGGGGGGGGGAATGGCGGTGCGTGCGCTCACGTGCGAGCGTGCACCCTCCTCCTCCACGCGTGGCCCCCTGCGCACGCTGCCGGCTGCAGCCGCCACGACGCATGTCGCGGCTGCCATTTTGGAAGTCAAAATGGCGGTCGTGATGCGTTTGTGCATGCGCAAGAGTACTGCGCATGTGCAAACGTGTCGCGACCGCCATTTTGACTTCCAAAATAGCGGCCGCCACGAGCGCGGCCGAAAACGCGCTCGGACGGCAGCGAGTGGCAGCGGCGGTGGCAACCTTTGGCCTGGGCCGTAGGTTGCTGGTGCCTGCTCTAAACTAAAGTGAAAGCTGTACTTGCAGTTAAGAAACATGCATATTCAGAATATCTACTTTTCTCTTTCCTTTCAATCATCATCTGCATGGACATTCACCTAGACATATCATCAATCCAGGTTTTGAGGAGCTCTGAAAACATTACATCTGTCACCATCATCAACACTGTAACACAGGGACCGGCAACCTACGGCCCGGGGGCCGGTTAAGGCCCCGGTCCCTGGACTTACCGGCCCAGGCTGAAGGTTGCTGCCGCCGCGCACCACCGCCGCACGTTTTTGCCGCTCTGCGGCCGCGGCGCGTTTGCGCATGCGCAATACTCTTGCGCATGCGCAAACACGTGCGGCCGCCATTTTGATTTCCAAAATGGCGGCTGTGACATGCACCGCGCAGCCGCGTGCGCAGGGGGGTCGTGTGCAGAGGAGGAGGGCACGCGCGCGCATGCGAACGCACACACTGCCATTCCCCCCCCTCGGCCCAGCCGAGACCTGGGCTACGGGAGACTGGCCCAGGTCTTAAAAAGGTTGCCTTCCCCTGCTGTAATATTTTGTAAAATACAAGATCAATAAGCTATATGTAACAGGTTTTCTCCCCACCACACACACTTTTACGCAGAACAGAAATTCAATCACAAGTTGCCTAAGCAGGTGCATCTGGATAGTTTTCCACATCAAGGTGAGATTCAAATTTTAGTAATTATGGCTGCATTTGCACTGCAGAAATAATGCAGTTTGATTACTGCTTTAACTGCCATGGCTCCATTCTATAGTATCCTACAGCTATTCAATATGGGCAGGTGGACACATCTAGTGACTTTGTGAACATATTTTGTGTTGAAAAGAACACATTTTACAGTACAATACTACACACATCTATTCAAAAGCAAAAACCACCGAGATTCTTGTGACAGCTTCAAACTAACACATTTTCAACAGCATGAACTCTCATGGAGCAGAGTATACATTGCAGAAGATGGCTGCGCCATGCTGGAAAATCTCTGAAAATGTCACATCATTGTGACCTTGTTGGTATTACTAAATTCAATTGTACTTATTGCAAGTTAAGTGGACATGCAACTGTAGCTTTAAAGTAGTATACACAGCACAGTATAAGGTTATACCATACCTCTGTACCATCACCCATTTTCTTTTCATAATCTTCCAAATTTGTGTCTCAGAAGTTTGACCACAAATCACTGCAATTAAAATAAAAGATGTTGATAACTGAAATACCAACAAGACAACCTTGCAAACTAGGGAAGAATAAAACTCCATCTGTACTCTTCAGCATTTGTTATCTGTTACCACCCTTCTCCTACCGCTGTATCCAGCAGCCCAAACTACAGACCACTGATCAGTACTATTTCCTTGATTTGTATTCCTGGATGGAACAAACTCTCTCTCAAGGATTTTTATTAAAATTATTGGAATAATTTATGTAATAAAATGGGAAACGATCAACTGTCACAAATGAACAATTACAAAATCCTGATCACCTTTTTTAAATAAAAATGCTTCATAGTTCAACCCTGTTTAATCTGCCCTTATTTTCTCAGGGATGTTATCCTCTCCAATATCAAACATTTTGGAAGTAACACTAAACAGCAACAAATTATCAGCTGTGTAGATATATTACAGCTTAACTGCAGGGTCGGTGGATCACCATTTAAGATATTTTTACTTGAAACAACAAAGTGTGTCTGATAGAGAGTAAGAAAGGAAGGCATCTTCAGGTTTTGGATACAGTGACATTTGGGATACAGAGCAGGGATGGAGAACTGCCTTTTTTTAAAAAAATAAAATTAAATTAAAAATACTTTTTTCAGCCTAGCATGCCCACTATGCCCCAGAGATTTCACCATGTATTTCTCCTCCCCCTCCCCACAACTTTAGGACATGAGAGGCCTTTTTTTAAAAACTGAAATTCAAACCATAAGTTGATTAAGCAGATGCATCTGGAATAGTCTTCCACATCAAGGCAACAGATTTAAAGTCTACTAATTATGGCTGCATGCACTCTGACACCGCTTTAATCGCCATGGCTCAGTGCTATGGAATTCTGGGATCTGTAGTTTGTTGTGGCAACAGAAATATCTGACAGAAAAGGCTAAATGTCTCACAAAGCTACAAATCCTAGAATCCCATTGTAATGAGCCATGGCAGTTAAAGTGGTGTCAAACAGCATTATTTCTGCAGTGCAGATACAGCCTATTTCTACATTTGCCTCTTATACATATAAATTAACACAAATATATATATATATACACACACACATTTTCCCCTGAGAGGATGTTAGGGTGGTTCCCTCCCTCAGCCTAAAAGACATGGCACAGTTTTGACATTATTATTTTATATACGGGTGCGTGTTTATAATACACACACACACACACACACACACACATATATTCAAAACTGTGCTGCATCTTTGAAAGTGAAGGGAGAAGGGAACCACGCTATATCTATATCTATCTATCGATCGATCGATCGATCTATATCAACACAAAAATCAAATAGATTATATAATTGGAAGTAAAAGATGGTGGACCTCTATACAAGTGGCCAAGACTAAACCAGGTGCCAACTGTGCACAGATCACGAATTACTCATATCAAAAATAAGAGCAAGACTCGAGAAGAAAACAAAACCAATGATTATACCAAAATTTGATCTAAATAATAATAACTCAACAGAATTACTGACAACATAAGAAACAGATTTGCACTAATAAGCATAATAGACTGAAAACCAGAGGAATCATGGTCCGAAGCCAGGGACATAATAAAAGAAGAATAAACAAAAAGAAAGAGAAAAAAACATGGATGACAAGCTAAGAATTATGAATGCAACAGTACAACAGCTTGTGCGGAAAGATAAAGAAAATTACTACAATGACCAATGCAGAGAAATAGAAGACAACAACAAAAAGGGAAGAACAAGAGATCTATTTCACAAGATCTGGGAAATCAAAGGAAAATTCAAACCAAGGACCAGGATGATCTATGACAATAAAAATAACATAATTCAAGACCAGGAAGGAAGAAAAAGACATTGGATGCAATATACAAAAGAATTATACAAAAGAGATGACAAAATGAAGGACACATAGAATGAAGATCCATGTGAAGATGAACTCCGAATTCTAAAAAGTGAGGTGGAAACTGGAATAAGAGGAATAGCGAAAAACAAATCACCAAGAACAGATGATATTCCAATTGAACTGTGCAATATACATTGACAGAGTCAACTCTAGTGCTAACCAACATATATCAAAAGATATGGAAAACAAGACGATGGCCAACAGATTGGAAGTGATCAATATACATCCCCATCTACAAAAAGGGAGACACATGAGACTGCAACAACTATAGAACCATAGCACTGATCTCCCATGCAAGCAAAATTATGCTCAAAATACTGCAACATAGGCTCCAACCATACATGGAGAGAGAAATCCCAGAGGTCCAAGCAGGGTTCAGAAAAGGAAGAGGCACTAGGGACCTGGAGTGCACCAGGGAATACCAAAAGAAAATCAACATGTGCTTTATAGAGTATAGCAAAGCCTTTGACTGCATAGATCATGAAAGGCTATGGAATGTCCTTAAAGACATGGGAGTACCAACACATCTGATAGTCCTGATGAGGAATCTGTACTCAGGACAAGAGGCTACTGTCAGAACAGAACATGGAGAAACAGAATGGTTCCCAATTGGCATCCTTTCACCTTATCTGCTCAACCTGTATGCAGAATATTATAAGAAAAGCAGGCTGGAGGAGGAGGGAAAAT